>DWTW01002425.1:0-11047 GCA_018246275.1 Papilio slateri
AGGACAGAGGGGATAGACTGGAAAAGGATATTTCCTTCTCCCATTCATACCCTCCCCGTCCAATCCTCTTCCCCTTCTCATTCTATCCTTACTAGGAAAGAACGGAAAAGGGAAGAGGACTGAAATTGGGCCTCCGGCACCTCACTCATCAGACGAAACGCAGAAGCGTACTTTTACTTCACACCTGTCTTCTGTGAGGTCGTGATATTTCACTGCTCGAGCCGGCCCATTCGTGCAACAGATGTTGTTGCGGACTCTACCACTGTAAATATTAAGAAGTGGTAGTAGTAGTAATTTACATTTAATAAAATGAGATTTATGAATTTTTCCTGTTTATTTTCAATTGATTATTTATATTCTTGGTTCCATTACAGCATGGTTCTGGTAACATTTCGATAAAACACAAGGCGTCAATGCAACTACGGAATTCAGTTTACGAGAATAATTAAATTGTGATTGATAAAAAAAAGTTTAGATAATATTGAGATCAATTTTAGTTCTGCAAATAATATTGGGTTCCGATGCGCCTTTCTGGAGGAGAATTCAGGGACGAAGCTACTTCGGAGCCGCGAACGTATGCAAGAGCACTCCTGTAGCCCCACTGATATGCGCGGGAGAAACATTGTGAGGTCTTGGTCGGTGCGAGTCCGACATTATCCGCACTTGCCCCCGCAAGGCCGGGTATGCGTAGGCTTTTATTTGTAAATCTAGTTATAAAGCTGCCTTGTTATTTTTTTCAGTTAGTACCAGTTTCTCAGTATTTAAGAATGTAACATTGTTGTGTGTCAATAAAGTAAAGTATAAACTTCCTCATATTAAAAAAAAAAAAACAGTTACAGGCTATGAAAAATGTATTATACTATCATATATCATCTCATAATAATTGTAAACTTATTTCAAATTAATTAGGCATCCTAAAGTCGGTTGATATTACGTCTAAATGTTTTGTTACATGCGGTAATCGACACAAGATACATAGACATAAATACAGATCAAGGCAATAAAAACATGTTAAAAATATAGATAGAGAAAACTGAAGGGTTCTGATCTGGTAAAGAACAATTTTATAAATACGTTGCAATTGGTTGTAAATGAAACTATTCAGATTGTAGATATCGTGTCGCACCTACTAACGCTCCCATCTTATCCTAGGGGGTGACAGTGTTCATTATTGATGTTTTCGTAAAAGTTTTTTTGAAAATCATCTTTGAGTCGATTTATCATTATAATGTCATCTGATTTCAATCGTAATTATAATGTAATCTGGCTTCCGATTTGTTCGACTAGTTAAATTGCACTGACCTGTCAAAGGGCTGTCAAGTTTTCTTGGGAAAAATTGAGATAGGAAGCAACATCACATTAGTAACTCTGGGTAACCTGTATATTTAACCTGAGTCCTATGCGCGGTGCATCATGTGCTGTCGTGGGGGTGGTGCAGTGGTGGGGGCAGCGGGCGCCACGGCAGCTGCGCGCGCGCACCGGAGCAGTGAAAGTGGGTTGAACGCTGTGCTATTACTTTCGGTTTCTCTTGCGCGCACGCCCGGCGGACTCGTTACAATAAACATTGCATCCCGCCGATTTCTCGCTCTGCTAAATTTCACCTTTTCCACTCTACTATACTAATGTGCAAGCCGGCTGTCGATTGCGAACTATCTCTAGAAAGCGCTTGATTTCGCTAAACCTTGCTTTTGCACGCTTCATCGGTATTGCTTTAATGATCTAGATATTAGAATGGTTTATGATTAGGTCTTAGAATTTATGTTCCTAAACGATTCCTTTTGTTTAATATCTAATTCGTTTTTTGACGTGGGCTTTTTTGTGTATTTCATCTGTCATTTTTTTTCATCATCAGTATCTTTAAAAATGTATTTATCAAGAAAGATATTTCGATGGTAATATATTAAAATGAATACATTAGAATCGTCGTATGAACTAACCGTGAGTTAACACTGGTAAAACACATCACATAAAACATGTTATTTCTCTCCTCTATAAAAAAAACAGAGATGATTTAGGTGAATGTTTCGGCAGTGTAAACTCACGGTAAGGATACCACACTTATGGATTGAAATTCATAATTAACTATGCATATAATTTGCGAGTTGAGATGGAATGCTTAGTTACCGATATAAGTGTGGTTTGTTGTTTTTTCGCGTAAGACCAAATTAAGTAAATGTTGAAAATTTGTCAAGTCAGGTATTTATTAGTAGCATTCGAGTATCATATCACATAAAATAATAATACAATTCTAATAATCTTCCTCAGTTAATGCAGTGTCCTATTTTAACTCTTGCAATTCAGAAAAACTTACATCGTGGGGACAATCATTTTTAAGGATCGGAGGAACTTAAAGAAAGATTTCACGAAGTCGTATCGTCGTTCGATTTTATGACAATTTTTTTAAATTGTCATAAAACCTCAGCCTTCTTATAAAAATGTCTTACAAAAACATTATTTAAATATATTTCTAGGTAATAGACATTATTGATCTTCTATTTAAGTGTGGTAGCACTTTCTACCTCATGTTTCTCAAATACGAAATACAAGTTAGAGTTTAAGAACTCTAACTTTCTCTTTACCTTTTGATTGTTTTACTAAAACATTACATAACTTCGGAACACTGGTAGGTAACCATACTGTTTAAAGTATTTAATAGTATGTTGTTAGAATTTCTAACAAATAATAACAACACTAATTCAAATATGTCATAAATAATATTTGAATTCTTGGTATAATAGAAATAGAAATATGTTCGAAGTATCAAGGTACAATTTGAAAAGGAAGCAACAAATTAGTTAACACGGATGTAATACTTTTAAATTGTAAGCTATGTGCGATACGTTTTGGTGTTTTGTTTACATGAGGCCATTAGAAAATAGGCGTGTTATAAAAGTGCGTGATTAGAGTGAGTGCAGAGAGTGGACTAGAAAGCGACGACTTTCGTCCACGGCCTGCCCGCCCGGCGCCTGCGCATCGCGCCTTCGACGCCGGCATATTCGGCGTTCGAATTATTAAAATCCGGTTCGCATCTTTTGGTGTCGCACCATTTTTTTTTTTAGTGTCACTTTCTTTAACAATATTGCGAAAAAGTCATTTGTTTCTGAAAAGAATTACAAAATACATGCATACAATGCAATGAATTTAATCATTGACCGTATTTTCTTACAAACTCCCTTTTTACATCGTTTTTGAGAAGTCGATTTACAGACAAAATACTTACACTATTATAGAGTGGAAAGTTGTTCGGAATGAGCATATTTATATACTCGTAATAAATAATACCTATAAATAATAATATAAAGACTTTTGACGTGATTTATTACATTTGTAACAAGGGAAAAGTCACTGAGCGTTCGATTCAAAAATGGAAAAAATTCAATAGTTGTTTTAATAATTCGTCTAATCAACACAAAGGGTGAAATGCAAATTAAGTATTAAATTGACCTCAATAATATTTATTTTTCTTTACAGCTAATTCACTTTAAAGGTAAAGAAATTTTAGAAAGAAAGCAAAACAAACTAGATATAAATAATACAGACAGACTGGATAAAAATGACATAAATTGTAGCCATACAAACATAAGTCAAAATATACACTAATTTAACAAATAAAATCATATCAACGTAAGTCAGCTCATTTCATTCCTGCGCTGATTACTACTTAAGACCTTAATTTAAAACCATAATGATGTCTTACTATTATTTTAAGCATGACCCTAGACCCTAGACCCATGACATGTCATGTGGTTAAACAATATTGTTGTTAAGGATTGAAATAGCTTTGTTAAAGTCAATTCATTGGGCACGTGCACACGGACATGGCACGAAGTGGATACAATAAAACATCCGCATGTTGCATCCGAAAAGAAATGAACGAAAATGAAAGTGACCCAGATCCCCCCAGCCCCGCCCTCGCCCCAGCCGCCCGATTTGCTTTCTCCTGTTTTTTTTTTAATGCACGAAACTCGCATCTTTAGTTCGCGGTGCTACTTTTACACCGTCACGTTTGGGTAATCGCTTTTTGTTAGCAATGAGTTCTGTGTCACTATCCCATACACATTGCACATCCTTGTTTTTTTTCTCTCAGTCTATGTGTACATAAAATATGATTGATTGATGCACTCTGCCTGTCTCGCAAAAAGATAGATAAAGGTTTTGGATTTCTCTTTTTATTATTCAGTTAAATAAAATCTCACTTATTTCACTTCCCTACATACATTCTTCTTTGTAACGGAAATTTGAATAAAGTTAAAAAAAAACATGCAATGATTGCCACTTCGAAAAGAATGTCCCAGTTTGACTGCGATAGTATTACTTTCTTTTGCTATTTTAGTATAACTTTCATTTTCAATATATAAGCTACGTCACTAAGAAAAAAACATTGTATGTTGATGCAGATAATTGATTAACATATGAAAGAAAATACTGTTAAAAGTTTTATTAATCAGTATCCTTACCTTCTACTACTTACCTTAAACAATAGTTTATTTTTTAATTTAATAACATAAAAACATATTATAACTTTTTACCCCTTATTTTTGTTTGAGAAGCAAGGAGCTGGTGAGTGTAACAAATCAAAATGTTGTGATAAAATATAACCTATAAAATCCTTATTTAAATAGGAAAAGTAAAAAGTACCTACAGACCAGAAGAAAGAAAGAGATACACGTATACATTTGTTTTTCATATGTTTATTTAAATCGATATGGAGTCTTTATAAATGGATCCGGGTCAACTAAATCTAAACACTAATCCTTTAGAAATAGCGATGAGTATGAAATTAAACATTCTTTTCATTGTCCCTAATCAATGGCATACCTGACATGCTGAAGCATCGTGACACTAAGTGTAGAAATTAAATACCAATGTTAGGAAAACTATCACAACAATAAATCCAAACAAAGGACTTTTACCGGAATAATAGAAATCTTACATGTACAAGAAATAAAGGAAATTAATAATGTTTTACTGTGGGA
Source organism: Papilio slateri (assembly GCA_018246275.1). NCBI lineage: Eukaryota > Metazoa > Arthropoda > Insecta > Lepidoptera > Papilionidae > Papilio > Papilio slateri. Next base: position 4,977 of record DWTW01002425.1, read on the forward strand.
AACCCTAAGAGAAGAACATGAGACATTTTCTAATCTATATGAGAACAATTTACGAATGATCCATACGCTAAAAAGAGAAGTTTTACACAAAGTAGCAATTTTATATTTCAAACAAAAATTTATGGAATGGTTCAAAAAAAAGGAGACGTGATTAAAGAGGCCTGTTAAAACTGAGATAAGAAAAATATATATGGATATAGTAAATAATAGGAATAGGAAGGTAACCATTATTATGACCAAAGTGTATACTTTACGAGCGGCAAGAAACTCATCGTAACAATTCAGACATTAGACATTCAACAATCTCATGAGCGCGGAAACAACATATTCTAATGGTCGCTTTCATTTTGACATATAATAATAAGTGTTGTGACTGTTGTGGATATGTATGTAATACGTAGGACACAGTAGACGTATTTATAACTAGCGGCCCGCCCCGGCTTCGCACATGTATAAAACAAAAATGAAGCCGGGGCGGGCTTTTAACATAAAAAAGTAATTATTGTGACATAACTGTAATAGTTAGACACATAGTTCTGCGGACTTCTTTGTAGATATTGATGTCCTCTATAAAAGTATAGTGCATCACTTTGCTCTATTGTTAATGATTTCCGCAGTGTATGCGATATAACAATTTTTTGGTATTTTTTTCACACGTTGGGTTACATTATCGAAGTTTCCATACGGATCCCTAACTTTTTTGAAAATATTCTATCGCCTATGTTCATCAGGGATAATTTATGATTCTAATGGTGAAAGAATTTTTCAAATCGGTATAATAATATTAGAGCCTACTCGATGCAAATGAATAATCGATCACGATCCTAGCACAACTCTCTCGCTTCTTCTGCGTTCATAATCTATGCATAGATAGATAGTTAGGGATACTCTGAATATCGTCTTTCTGTAGTATATCTTCAATCTGGTCGATATAAGTTCGCCTCGAACGTAAACTACCAACACTATCACTCATTTTTCCAACATAAATTGGTCTTGTGACTCTTCATTCATTCAACATGCTCGAACCATTCAAGTACACCTTTCTCGATTTTAGTTACAATGTTCCTTTCATGTACATGAGTGACGTACATTCATCTATTTACAGATCGCACGATGGTGATAAACATGACGATGTTACTTATGGTCATGACTGTATCCACTGTCAGCACGCAGACCTTCCAGTACTCGCGCGGCTGGACCAATGGCAAACGCGACGGCAACAGGAATGACGGCAACGTGTTGGAACGCATCTTGAGCCCTTGCCAGTTGACCAAGCTCAAGTATCTGCTAGAAGACAAGCCATTCAACGACAAAGTAAGTAAGAAAAAAGGAACTTTGATTCTATTGATCATGCATGAGTCATTAATATCACATCGAGGGACCACCGTTATTAGTCCACAGTTCACATCCGCGCATGACCGCACTCACATTCGCAATATTAATCAAAAGGGGACAAGTTCGCCTATTGCAGGAAACAGAAAACGAGTAGAGAAGAAAATGCTATCCAGCTTGTGACACGACATTCATTAGTCGAGACACAGAAATATAAATAATACGTGCGCGAAGTAGTTGATACTTCACCCAAGTATTTTTATAGGTTGTCGTATTTCCTCTTTCTAAGTCTCATACAAGATGAACCAACGATCTGGTCAACTGTGAAGGGGAGTCCGGTGACTGAGGACGACATGGGGCATGATTTTGGGGTGAGGCGTACGTACAACAATCGAAGTCCCTTGACTGATGTACCCGGGAGAGATTGCGCTTCTACACATGCTTGTTTTTTTATGGAAGGAGGTGGCAAACGAGCAAGCGGGTCACCTGATATTAAGTGACCGCTACCCATAGGCATTCGCAACAAGCGAGTCGCAGATGTGTTACCTACCTTTAGTGGACAGAGGGGATAGACAGAAAAAGGATATTTCCTTCTCCTATTATATACCCTCCCTGTCCAATCCTCTTCCCCTTCTCATCCTATCCTTATTAGAAAATAATGGGAAATGGAAGAGGACTGAAATTGGCCTCCGCCACCTCACTCATCAGACGAAACGCAAAAGCATACTCCTACTTCACGCCTGTCTTCTGTGAGGTCGTGGTTTTTCACCGGTCGAGCCGGCCTATTCGTGCAACAGAGGTTGTTGTTGCGGGCTCTATCACTTTTAAAAAATGAACAAGATTCTGCGTTCAGTAATGGTAAGCCAGGATCTTGTAGGTAGGCTGCTACAAGACGGCATTACTTTCACCCATAAATAACAAGTTTTGTTATTTATGGGTGAAAGTTGAACTACAAATTTTAGGTAGGTTGTCGGCCTTTTAGGAAGAAGCATGCTCTTCTCAAGTAGTTCCTTTAGTTTGGAAGTACACTCAGATAATTTTACAAGGCGAGCGGCTGCGCAATTTGTACGAGGCAAGAAGTTGCGTGAAAATCGTACAATTATGGAATGCTCACCGTCAAGATGGTGTGGATGGAACCCATATCTCTGTTGTGTTGAATGATTTTTGACCCAATTCTCATAGACAGAGGAAACAGTCGCTGCTTTTTACTGAGCTTCGTTTCTACACCCGTCGCCCTCACTTTGGCAAATGAATACGTTGTCTGTTCCTTAACATCCTACATTCTAAGAATTCTTTAAATGACAAGTCATCAAATAATCAACAAGCCAGTTGGGATTCGAATCCTCGACAGTTAGATTAAGAATTTAAGGTCTTAGCTATAAGTAGGCACAGTGACGACTCTTTTGATTGTTAGGTTCAGATTTTATATTAGAAGATATATTTATAGGTAGAAGATTGAAGAAGGTAAAGTTTAATATTTAGTTTAGTTATGCACAGCGTGCATAGCGTGGCACAATAGAGTAGAAAATGATGCAAAATATCCCTTTTCTAAAATGTATATTTCTTCGTTATTTCTCTTCTTACTTCTTCTTTATAAAACATGTTTGTAAGAGCTTGTAATCTTATCTCTGTTTAATTAAGTATGGGGAATAATGGAAGTGAAAACTATGTTCTTAGTAATTATGCTATATACAGTAAATGAAATTTACTGTACTGTTTGAAACTACGAGTAGGGAGCCATTGTACCGGATTTCAAAAAATATCTAATTTAATCTTACTTTGAGTTCATGAATGAAACATATGACCGGTTAAGGCTTAGAGTTTGTGGTATAAACCTCACTCTAGAAATATAGCACTAAACTCTATCTTCATAGCATTATATAAGAATTATTCGTCATCATAGATGAGCAATCATTGTACTTACCATGAGTGAGGATATTAATTGTTTCATTATGGAAGTAGAAGAGACTTCGAACGCAGCCGGCCCAGTCCTGCAGCGGCCGGTAGCCTGTCAGCACGTAAGGGTTGAACTGCAGATGCTTCGGCATGTCCCGCCAGTGGAGGAGACCCACGGCGTCGGTGGCGGGCACGTCTCCCACCCCATTCTCCGAAGCAGCTCCAGACTCACTCTCTAACTCCGACCTCTTGTCATTATCACAGATATGCTCCAGCGACTTTTTCCTCTTCTTCGGTCCCTTCCCGTTCACTTCTTGAATCGACGCGTCAAACATTTTTGTGCACTCATCAGCTACGGTATTAACGTCTCTCATAATACGGCACCTTTACGGTTAAGAAGAGCGGGAGATGACACGCGTGTCCCCGAGCTACGCGGCCGCATGGCCCGTGCTCCGATTTGTACGAATATCACAGCTAAAGCATGGAGTAGGCCTGTGTTGTTGTTGGAAGCGGTTATAATTGAAGTTTTCTTTCAACTAATTATATTGTAAGTGAACGGCGTGCGGCGGCGGCACGCGTCGCCCTCGTCAGTACAGTCGCGCTGGGTTAGCGGGCCGCGGAGGCGCGCGACTGGCCGGGCGCCGCCGCAGACCCTATCCACCCCCGACCACCCCTCGTCTCACCCCTCGCCCCTCATATTTGCGCACTGCGCAATCCCGATCAGCTGATTCCCGCCAGGACAAACCGTTACCCGTTTCACGATAATCTTAGCGTACTTTCACTTATTATAGCTTAAACTTGTTTCTATTTCTTTTGCATACGTAAAATGCCAATATTTACCATGATTTACTCATAGATGTTGTAGACAAAAGTTAAGCATAATCTGCGTCCATTCGGAGCAATAACAAATTTCTGTAGTGTTAACAGATTCAATACATTTTATCTCACACGCCTAGAGTCTTATCTGGATGTGTAAATTTACCATCACAGGCCATTTTTGTTGCGTTTCGCAGTTCATTAGCTCCGCCGCTTTGCGCTTCATTACACGTCTTATAGCGTTTACCACAGAGAGGAATTGGATAGGAAAACTATTGCCTGCAAACAAAGGTATCTAATAGATATACTCATTAATATTTTAATTATATGGTTTTGTGTTCGTATAATGTAAAAAAACTCGAAATTTCGTTTACCTAAAGGAAACAATTTTATATGTTTTGTACAAGTAAAATAATTTCAGCTATTTTAACGAACTTTGGTGTTGACTAAACTATAATCGGTCATAACACCTGTGGGTATTTATTCTGCTCACAGAAAGTTCCCACTAACATACTATTTCAAATTTACCATTAGGGTGATAAATGAACATTAAAAATACTAATTACTGGTTAAAAAATAAATACTATGACTATGATTAGTTATAAATATTCGAACTCTTGATTTCATTCACCCACCAACATATCCTACACTTGAATATACACTAAAAGATTTTATACAATATTGTTGAAGAAGTATTTATAGTAGAGATACATTTCGTATATGTCAGTCACTTTCATTTATGAGCCATTTTGATGTAACACAGCTGTAGCATTAAAAATAATAGGCCGGTACACATAATGTTGTATATCTCTTTATTCCAACTGAATTAAAAGATTTGAGCGCTTACATTAATATTTGACTTGCTCATCTTCGAGCTCAGTACATTTGAGGTACAGACATGGTATACTGATATTCCACAATACGTGCGTCCACTAAATATGTAAAATTATGTATAAAATAAATAATTATAAATTAAGCACTAAATGATCTGGGATAATTAAGTTAATAACAAATAAACATTAATGAACTTCATGCCATTACCATATTGCGGGGCTATTTTGTGCCGGCGGTCATCTTAAAGTGTGTACCAATTTTAGGGCCAGCGACACAAAATGAGAATATCGTCAATGTAATCAAAGTCAATTAAATAAGCTTTATTAGGAATAACTCAAAAACTGAGATTTTGATGAAATTTATATGGGTGTGTGTAATGATAACAACCAACGTTCAAACAAAGAAAGAATTATCAAAATCGGTCCTCTATAAAAAAAGTTCCTAAGTAACACATTGCCCGGCCGACAAGTTGTGTACTGATTTGATATCTTCTAATCTGTCGGAACGTTATAATGTACAGGGCAATTATAATCTACATTTAATACTCCTGCTTCGCAAATAGCGTAATATTTTAATTGATTTTTCTTAAGATAATACCCACTGTATTGTGAGATAACCGTAGAAGATAGAGATATACTATCGCTGACTTTTATTTAACATTTTTAGAGATCTACAATTCTTTTATACATCATTTTTTGTTCGTCCTATAGTCTACGTAAGCCAAGAAATTAAAACTCTACTTTGTGATATTACGCATTAATAATAACTGAAAAACTACTGGTCATATTTGGATTAAAAAAAAAAAGACCACACGACATGCACTAGCATTCAAATAAAAAAGAAACATTGATATCGGTTCACCAGAAGCGGAGTTCTGAGGTAACAAATATAAAAAATACACAGCATAACTATAGTAAGAAGTGTCGAAATAAAGTCTTATTACACTTTTTTTGATTTTTACTTTTTAATTCAAAACTTTTTTGTTCAAAGTGTCATCTAGCGGTGACTACCGAAAGCGCTTTAATGCTGACATTGCTATCTTAATATTTATAAATAAGTTTCACCTACCCTTATTATTATCCTATTCTCTCCAATCCTAGATGAAATGCTGCCGATCTACCAGTAATCATATTTTATTCGCTTTATATTAAGTACATTGAGATCAAATATTAATTTAATTTTTACACCAAAAG
>DWTW01002426.1:0-11047 GCA_018246275.1 Papilio slateri
CAAACAAATGGGTCGCAGATTCGTTGCCTACCTAGAATGGACAGAAAAGGAGATAGACAGGAAAAAGTATATTTACTTTTTCTATCCAGTCCCTCCCCCGTCAAACCCTCTTCCCCTTTCCTTATTAGAAAAGGCTGGGAAGGGGAGGAGATTCACTCATTACACGAAACGCAGATAGATTTCTACTTCACGCCTGTCTTCTGTGAGGTCGCGGTATTTCACCGGTCGAGCCGGCCCATTCGTGCAACAGATGTTATTCTTGCGGGCTCTATCACTGTAAGTTAAATAAATTATTCCATTTCTTCTTGCAAACATCACACGTTAACAAAATTTATTGAGGAAAATTCATCATAATAAAACTTGAACGTAATACGTTTGCAGGAAACCACATTTTACGAGAATATACATAAATAGTTCCGTTAGTTTTGAAAATGTAGGAAGTTCTCCAGTCATTCATCTCAGAATAAGTTATTTTCCAGTTACCGTAGCGACACCGGTGTAGCGCTGTCGTAAACTTTCAAGTACAATACATTTGGCCAACCCATGTTACTCACAACTTGTCGTAAAAATTAGACGATATGCAAAAATACGCTGAGATTCACGACTATTTTACTAATCAGGTAGTTAGAGTAAGAGGTTCTACCATTGTTCTGCTTGCCGTTAAAACATAACTAAATCCAAAATTTATTGTCTATACACCGCAGCCATGTTTTTGGCGTCTAAAATCAATCCTAAAAAGCACCAAGATTAAAAAAAAATCAAACCTAGTACGAACAAAAACTTTGAAAGAAGTTCATTTTATCTTTTCATGATCGTTGATCTTTTTGCTAATTACCATAAACACAGAACACTTAATACGGAAAAGACAGTCATTTCAATCATTATTCATTAACCACACATTAGAGCTTTAGTGGTTTAGGTCGTCATCTTAATTATCGGAATGTTCTACAATTGCAGTTAAAACTGTCCCCCTTTAGCTGCTAATTGCGTTTAAATAAGATTGCTTATCTGTTAAAAGTTATCGGGTCTATAATATAGAAACGGAAATAACAGGAAAACCTTTAAGCCCTAAAAGTCTTATGGTTTGTGGAAAGACTACGAAACAAGGTCGCGGGTACGAATACGCCATGAGTCGGGAACCATCTCTTAGCAAATGTTGAACTTAGTTGAAAAGGTTAAAAAATGCATGTACGATCGTGTATGTTAGAAATATGATTGGGATTGACGAAAACACAAACGACTAGACTTATATAATTGGTTTCAAAAACAAAAAAATTACGATTTTTATTAAAAATACTGTCCCGAAGAAGCATTGTGTAGTATAAATTTTCAATAATGATATTTACGCGGGCGACGCCCAGCACGGATTGTTAGTCTTTGATACATCAGTATTATTGGCATAACAAAATTACAATTTAGCCCGTATAAAATTAGTGCGACATTGAGAGGATCTGTAATCGAAGATCATGTTTGTGAATGTATTGTTGTAGAAGAAATGAGAAAGGTATGCTAGGATCGTGCCGAATCCTTATCTCTGTTTACCCTTGTAGGTTACATACGTGAGTGCCTATTTATCTAATACTAGCCTTAAAAGAGTAGAAATAAGCCAACGACTAAAACCATGTAAAAGGTTGCATTGCATAATAATAGCACCTATTCATAGTCAAGAAGTTAGGAAGGTCCAAACATGGCAGCGGGTGGATATAAATCATAAGAGCGTTGTAACAGTAGACGTTACATGCATATTCATCGAGTTGCACTTAACGCGGCCTGCAGGGACCATTAAAACGAAAGCCCCGATAAAGAATAATGAGTCGGGAAGATTCCACGACCAACCGAAAGGGTAAAGACTACGCTTTTAGAAATGATTAATACACCTTGAAGTAAGGTTAAAACTATAGCTTAAAAAATAATTACTGCTGTTTAAATGTTTCTGTACAGTTCCGAATACCGAATGCACAGACTTATTGTGTCTGTGGCACGAATTACTTTCGAATCAACAAATCATTCCACTAAAACTGGCAGTCGCTTCGATAATTTGAAATGATTAGCAATGTTCTCTCAGAATATTATAATATTTTATATAACGTGACTTGTCGGTAAACAAGACATCCGAGAGTACAACACGTGTTCTGCATTTAAACGCCTTATTATGTATCTACAACATTGACGTATGTCTCTCTAAGATACCACTATCTTCTTACCACTAATTATATGTTTGATACGAGTAGATTATTTGACGATTAGTTATGAATCAAGGCAATAATAATAATCTTCCATTTAAAAAGAACACAATTAAAAACATAATAAGTTCCAAATCAAACGAGGGTATACAGAAAAGGCGATACAAAAAAAATCAAGTGCAAACATACAATAAAACAGATCAAAGTAGAAAATAAACACAGTTGATTTATAAAAACTTTACACATACATCCATCTTCTGAAAATAAAATTCGCTCTTAGTGTCTAAACCAGGTTAAGGTTGTAAGAGCTTAAAAGGGAGGTTAGAGGTAATCTCGAAATATCTGGACCCACATGTTTTTTTTTTATAGAAGATGGCAAACAAACGAATGGTACACCGGCAACCACGAGCTATCCGAGACTCGATCTGATATCACCAGATTTGAAGGCAAATTACCTTTCGGCTACCGTTGTTATAATACAATATTCAACAATGGAAGACATTTAATGGACAAATAATTAGAACTAGAACTATCTCAAATTACAATATTAATTTAGGAAACGAGAGCGAGCTAACTTATTTCCTACACCGTGAGAAGTGGCCACGCCTACACCCGACCATTACTCGAATAAATACACAACAAATAAACTAGATTATTTAGCATTACATAACAAATGCGAATGCACCTCGATGCGGATTCGAACCTGTTCCCGGCGCGAAGACAAATAAGATCGTAAAGTGTTTCACAAAGTGAACCGATTGTTCCTCTATAAACAACTATAAACATCAATAAAATGCTCGCTTTACTAAAAGAACCGTTTGACAACGCACCGTTTATTTTATTATCTTGCAACATCACAAGACACTCATGTCTAGGTCATAAGTTCTTACGACCGTTAAACTCAAATGGGGATAGTTCAGTCAATACATGGAGTTTAATACAAGTGTCTGAATGCAGAGCAATCGCGGCTCTACGAAGCTGTATTAATTTTTAAATACATTTCAATTTCTCTAGATCTCGGTTTAAAGGCAATATAATATTTCAAAATAAAGTATAAAATAAATGAATCTCATTCTAACTGCTACGACTAAATCATCCAACAACATTTATTTTCAGGTTAAAGGGAAGTGATGGTCGGAACAATTAATTTAAACGAAAGCTCATAACAATATATCAACAATTATCGCCTAATAAATAGCGACATCGTTCCCTGTTACCAGATACAAATCCGACCGGGTACACCTTGGGGGTGTAGAGCCCACCTGCCGTTCTAGACGCCGCTCTGTATAACGAACCACGATTTATAGACCCTCTACACCACGTAGGCGGGACCGAGGCAGCGCAAATACTAAGTTCTATTTTAAACTGGCGAATATCTTCCAGGCGGGTCTCGAATGCCATTCAACGGGACTCTGGACTGAGACGTGCGCAGACGCTGTCGTAAAATACTCCAATACAAATAATTACATATCATTCAATAACAACTCTTATTTGTTTACAATAAGGTACACGATATATCTTCGATTGTTCGAAAATGATGAAGGACAAAGGTTCTCTGGATCACGGAGCGACTTGTCAACTATAGAAATGCCGTGTCTATTATAATGAATATAGACTTGAATAAAAAGAAAACATATATTTATGTAGCCAAACCAAGTCGCAGTACATAAGGATGTTAGCTAGTTTACAAAAAGATAACTTTTTACCTTTAGAACGATATCTCGTTATTACATATATAGTTTAACATATACATACACAAACCAACAATTCATTAATCGCAAAATATTTCTTTAAAAAATTCAGCATTAAATGCATTTGAAGTAATATAAGGATTTTAAACATCAGCCACCAAACGATGAAATAGAATGCTGGATACAGACAACGTTTATAAGATATCATAGTTAGACCCTTTATTAAATTGTGACCAGATAAAGCATTGTTAAAAACTGAAAAGTAAAAACTTTTTAAAGCAAGTAGGGAGTCGATACATCCATCATCCAACCAACCATCCAACCATCGCCTGATTCTAGCTTCGCCTTTCATTTCAATGCAAAGGACACAAAAGAATATTCTCATCTGGAGCTATGCCACTTTCACCGCCACAGACAAAGGATTTCAAAGCAACAATACTTTGACGAAGGCAACGCATTTCCCATTACCTCCTTGTAAACAACAGAAAGAAAGCTCTAAGAAAAAGAATGTTGTACTCTTCTGAAACAGAAAGCTCTACATTTGAGACGAAATATACATACATCAAATACCTTGCCTGAAATAGTTTTGAGACACGTAAGTAAATAAAAATAATGTGACATAAATTCTGGCAAGCTTCATTTGTTTTTAAATATGAATAATACACTCAATAAACACATAACATCACAATAAAAATGAGAGAAACGAAAGAAATGTATAATTGAATTGTAAATCATAAACGAATAATTAAGTAAAATTTAAAGTAGGAAGCAAGCGGTTACAGAAATTGGTAAATGTAATATTATAAAACATTTTTTTGTCATCAACGTCCTGTTTGTATGAATGACAATGCAAAATTAACGTTTTAAGTCCGACTCGACACAAACTTCTATTACACCGGTGTTAGCTACCGCTCTCGTGTCCGAACTAACACCATTCCGAGACAGTACAGAGACTGAATCAGCATAAAGTCCCGTAGCACGAAGCTGGACATAGACCTTTAAATGATATTATATTAATTCACAGCACGAAACTGAAAGGTGTGAATTTGTACACGTAATTTGTAAGGACGATGACAGTAAAGCTTATGATTCTAACGCGTGTCGCGTGTTTCTGGTGTTTGTAACAATGAAAGAAATAAATTCTGGCATCTTTTATATCGAACATATTTATAGTTAAAGAAACAATAAGATATAAGTATGCGATTCAGAAAATTTATCTAGCAGTAAAAACACCATTATATATATTACTTCCTTGGTTCGACCGAGGCAAATTATTTTAAAAATTATAAATTATAAAAAGAGTGTTTTCGGATTTAATACTTTATAGTTGTAAATAATTTTATGTAGAATGTTAATAAGGAAAATGGAATGGGGCATCTCACTCATCCCACGATAAGCTTAAATATAAAAGGCTCTACTACTTCGCGATGTTAATTCTGACGTCTTGACGCATTGCCGGTGGAGCACATTTACGCATCATTTACTGTTACTGATTTTACTCCTGTTAGTCATTGTATCTATTTACTCCGATAATATGTTGTTGGATAACCATAAAACATTCATATTCAAAATAAATCCAATAGGTTTGGTTAAGCTTAGTATGTCAACAACTCAATTTACTTACAAAATTTGCGGATACTACATTATCGCGTTTACTACAAAATCAGGCTAGATAGTTATAAACTTATGCATAACAATTATTTCATTACTCTTGCAAAAGATAAATAACTCGAGATATCCAATTAGGTATCGAGAATTGACGCGGCACTGGTCACTAACAGATCAGATTGCGCGCCATATAAGTGTGGGCCCCAACGGGCGCCTTGCGAGAGGCCACCAGGAGTGCATTTCGAATCGCAAATTGATTCATTAGATTTGTGATTAACCCCGCGCTCCGATCATCCTGTCTGATATGCAAAACGGAACACGATATCTCTACTGGGATAAGATTCGATTTTACATATACGTTAAAAAGGAAATACCACAATTATGTTGAAAAAATACCGGACATTTTAAGAAATCCACTTTTGCAGTTAGTAAGGTCTTAGAGCTGATAACAATACTTATGTCAATTAATGATGAAATAAGTAATAAAGAATACCACTTGACCTCTCGATTTTTTAAGCGAAGGTGTATAAATTAGAAAGAAGTATACTGATGTGTTTTAGAATTGAGCAAAATAAAAGTTCGTATACATTATATACTTGCTTTATATACTTTTCTGATGAATTGGGACTTACAGAACTTTTGCTCCCCCACCCAGGTTCTTTTTTTGATAATACTATGGAACAACTTAAACCAAGTCTGTCCGAAATACGTCCTTAAATCATAAACACCCATTCACACGGTGACCGCAAAAGCGAACGTTACCGCCGTAAGACTGTTGTAACCGAACGCGTGCTGTCCGAGCGCAAACGCGGCCTACATAACGTGCAACATGATGTTAAGTGCACGCCAGCGCTACGTGTCTACACACTAGTCGCCAGGTTCCGATACTCAAAGGTCCCCAGTTCTACCAATTGCTTACAAGCTCTAGAGTTTATGAGGTCGTTGATCTCTTATCATTTTTTAGTTAAGTGTTCTTTTGGGCATACATTTAATATGAAACGATTGTACCTTTATTTTCATTCCTTTCTTGATTAACCTATCTTCTATTATTATTAACTTAGTCTTTTTTTTATTAATTTGAATATACTATAATAATAAGTTTCAGGTGCACTGTGAAAGAAAAATCAGGGTCAGGTAACCCATGCCACTCTATTGTTCTGGTGGCAGTTAAATTTTGTCAAAAACAATCCCATACAATTGGATGTGCCGCCGCTAGTACAAAAGGATCCGTCTTGCGGCATTAGTGCGATATAAGGGAGGACCTGGCCTCGTCGCAGACTATCCTCGCCGCCGGTCCTACAGGAAGCCACCCACACTGACATAACAAGCTTCAATATCGGTCCACCGCTAAACCCCGGTTTCCATGAAGTTATATTGACCTATTACAATTACAATTGCCTAAACATTCAAAACCATCTATCTAGCAAGTAAATCTATCATAAAACTCCACACATTTAACAGAACCTTAAAATGACCTCTCTGACTAGGATCAACCCTGACACAGTAGGTATATGTGAGTTGTTAGTTATGCAAATCCGACATAATCCGGCCTAACCCTAGTAAAGGCTATTTGTTGGCATATTCTAACACTAGCTGTAGACCGTGGGGGTCTCAATAGCCGTGCCGTTGCACAAGGGTCGTAAGGTTATGTTAAAATAAATAGCTTTTAACCTTCCCTAATAATTGGGCTGTCAAATGCAGAATTTTTCAAATCCGTTTGGTAGTTCCTGCGATTAGTGCGTTCAAAGAAACAAACTCATCAGATTCAATATATTGATATGTAATATAAGTAGATAAACACCATTTTTTAATAAAAGGAGACAAACGAGAAAGAGATTCACCTGTCTGATGTTGAGTGACCCCTGCTACACATAGACATTCGCGACTATCAGGTAAGTTGCAAATGTTTTGCTAACCTTTAATTAGGTAGCGAAGGAAAAGGACTGGACGAATAAGGCGCGTGAAGCAGATTGGGCTTCCGAAACCTCACTCAACAGACGAAACGCATAAGTATATAATAGAAGAAAAAAGTAGAAAGAAATAGAGGTACTCTTTCACGCTATTTTGTGAGGTGGTGGTACTTTCCCGGTCGAGCTTGCCCATATGAGGATGTTTTTTGTATAGACATATAAACAATAACTTCCATAAAGACTACTTAAACTTATTGTTCATGTACCTCATTCATATATAATAAGAGAAATAGATATATTAATAATATTCGTATAATTTCCAGTAAACCATATACAGTATGATCTATTACACTCCGACAATTATAATGAACGTTATTGAATAAGACAATGCCACTGTTTCGAGTTAATTGACGCAATCGCGAAATCGTGATTAAAATTGTTACAGTTATGTGTTGAAATCGCAAAATGATTTAACATCGAGTTCCCAGCTCACGGTACATTTATATAACAGGTAATTGATAAGAGTACAAGGATAGCTTTCGATTAAAACTATTTCGTAAATTTATGTACAGTGATAGAGCCCGCAACAACATCTGTTGCACGAATGGACCGGCTCGAAGGTGAAATACCACAACCTTACAGAAGACAGGAGTGAAGTAGAAATATTCTGCGTTTCGTTTGATGAGTGAGGTGCCGGAGGCCTAATTTTATTCCCCTTTCCCTTCCTATCCATTTCTACTAAGGTAAGGATGGGAAGGGGAAGAGGATTGTAAGAGTAAGGGATAGATAGGAAAAGGAAATATCCTTTTTTCTGTCTATCCACTCCTCAGTCCATTAAAGGTAAGCAACGCATCTGTAACTCATTAGCCTGTTGCAGATGCCTATGGGTAGCGGTCACTTAACATCAGGTGACCGCTTGTTCGTTTGGCACCTTTTGTCATAAAAAAAAATGTTGAGAATCTGATATTAAAAATCTTGCATCTTTGTATCAGGCATGCGTGTCGGTTACAAGCACTCCTAATTAAGACTAATATAATTATATTAACCTAGACCTATTAGTTTAGTCGAAGGAGGCAAACGAGTAGCCTAAATATGCAGATAATTTTATCAAATGATCGCCACAAGGTTGAGAAACAGTAAAATGCTAAAATACTTATATTTTTTTTCACCTGGTCCTGTTTACTATCCACAACCAATTTATGACGAGTAAGATAATAAGAACTTACTATTCTTTCAAGTTTTGCTTGCCTACTTATCTCCCGCCACTAAGGAATCCACCGTCTACCAACTCTGCATCGGAATCTTCTTTACTTCCTAAAATAACTGTGGGCTTTAATTAAATAAAAGATTTTGTAAACAGGCTTCCAAGAAATCGCTTACAAACAAAGCGTCTATCGTTTGAATTTGATTAAATTATATCTTCATGTATGTATACAATGTATGGAATATTGTTAACAATATCACAAAAAAAATCTTTATATTCAATATTTATATTAAGTGCTTATTTTGTTAATTTAGGTTAAGCTTGTTTATTCATTTTATACATATAAATAAGAAAAATGTGTACTGCATAAAATTAGTGCGGAGGTGCAATATAGATACATGCAATTAATATGTATCATACCGTCAACTATGTACAATATGCCAGTCGACGAATACACGGAATACGAAGTGCAACCTGTTTGTTATTATCCCGACTATATATTTACCATTATCCTACTGGTGGATAACAGATATAATGTAAGATCTAACAAGATAAAGACATTCTCTTTTCTCAAACGCCGACAACGCACCTGAAGTGCCTCTGGTATTGTGGATGTTCAAAGGTGGTGGTGATCACTTAACATGACGCGCGGCTTGTCGCTTGCCTCTTATAAAAAAATGCAAGGTGAATCATATTAACATACACATACAGATTAAAAAAAAAACAATAACTATAATATAGTAAATAACATACCTAAAGAAATGACTAAGTCGTGACACAGTCAAACGATTTCGCTCCATTGAAATCTTTACGATCAAGGACATCTTGTCTTACCGTACGAGATACATAAGATTTTACGTTCACCTGTGGCCAGCTGTTTTGCTTTAAAATATTTAAATTTTTACCTGTCAACATTCATTTAACGATATATGACGTGCTAACAAAAAAGTTTATCAGAATTGGAAAACTTAGAATTGGAAATTTTACTACATTTATTTGATGGGTATATTGCTGTTATGAAAAACAAACACAGCAGGAGGCACGATACAAGGAGCCCTCACCGAACACAGAGATTAATGTTGAAGAAGCGTGAGACCAGGTCCGTGCCAAATTGAAATCCGTAATCTCTGCCTACTCCTACGGGTTACAGACATGAGTGCTTATTTATTTATTACTATATCTCTAAATGATAGTCTTTATTATATGAATGCGGAACTATGACGTCATACAACGGCAGCAATAATAACGGGTAATCCACGCCGGCCAATTTCCGAGAGCACGTCCAAATTAACGTCACTACTACGAGATATAATTGTACCCACTTCTGACGCTCACGACGCGCTCAATGTACTGTTATTTAGTTACCTTCTCATCTATTATTTATTCTTAAGTAATAAAACTCTGCGCATCATCTAGATCAGTGCTGATTGATTTTTAAAGTTTTTACGCTTTATTTTTGTTTTTACGCTTCCAGTTACGAAAAGCTGTGAGAGTACCTTCCAGGTTCTAGTCATGCGTCTGTCGAAGTCAATGACGTGCATTAATTTTTTCTTTATCGTTTCTACTTTTCCTTTACATTTTTTTTTTGGGAACGCATGAAATCGTTAGGGACCGATGGCAGTACATTTTTCATAACTATCCTATTGACCTTACTAGAATCATCTGCATAAAAATATATAATTTTATCATAAGATAACAGAGAGAATCCGACTATATGTAAAAAAATTGTTTTCTTAAATTTCTCGAACATTTCTTTTGTTTTTTTTTTTTTAATTTTTGTTCAATATCCTATTATACCTATTCTTTAAATATTGTTATTTCAGGTTAAGAATTAACAATGGACGAGTTATAGTCCAGGTATCTATCAAGAGCAATGATCCGCTAAGACATCGTTATTCCTACAATTACAGTAATAACAGAGAGCCATAGGAAGCGAAACGTGAACGATAACTAAACGATAGTCCTTAGAACGGTACCCGACTATCGAGATCTGGGTTCGAATCGCTATCACTAATCGCCACGATTGGAATATAAAGTGCGGGATATCGGCTCGCGGGGGAATCTCCTACACCGATCTCCTACTAATGATACTGATTTGATATAAGAGAAGCTAAAGTGTCTACCCTAATTAATAGATACATTAACAATTTCATCGTGGCATCTTATCATTATAGATTAATAGTAATTTGAAAAGTTAGCCTGTCTACCGAAGCATAATTTTCTATTGCACAAAAGCGCATAGTTTTTTTAACCAAATTTAGTGTTATTACAAGTTATCATAGATAGTATTTGTAACATAATTAAGGGACAAAACAACCGTTACAACGTTTGCCTGCAGTTAACCGACCGATATAGTTAGTGATTTCGTTAGGTACAGCCCAGGATCTTACAATTAAAATCCTGGGTAAAATCTATATTCATAACGGAGATAGCATCCTTAGTCTTATATTC
>DWTW01002427.1:0-11045 GCA_018246275.1 Papilio slateri
TTTAAATATTATGACGTAAGCTGAACCCGCAAGCAAGACAACGTTCATGCAGGACAACGTCTGATGGGTCCACTAGTATTGTTATATTTATTTTAAGGTTATAATATATCTATCTTTCACATTAAAGCTCAGGTGTCCTTTATTTTTAAGACGGTTTACTTCTATTACGTATGCACGAGCTATATTAATTATGAAAAGAAAATTTCTACCTTCGATTATGTATGACATATAGCGACCATATTGGTGACATACCAAAATAAGGCGGTATTAGGAATACCCGTAACCGACGAGCATATAGATGTGTGAATATCGTAGTCTCTGCTTTCCCTTCTGAGTTACAGGCGTGAGGATTTATTTGATCATGCACAGGTATTTGCTTGTTTTTAATATTCCATCACACACAAACGCCAATAGCCTAATTGTTAAGGGTGCGGACAGCGAAACATGCACAACATGGTCGTGGATTCGAATCCGGCCATTCGACTATTGTCGTGAACTATGCCCAACAAAGTTTAAAACTTAGTTGAACATGGTTAAAAGAAATTTTAGTAAATTATTTCGTTAATCTACCAATATTTCGTATGTATGCCGGAGGAGGGTTGGCGTCAGGCAGGCGGCCGGCCGTAAAAAAATCTATATCCAAAACCTATTACAGTATGAACTTAGAGTGTACCCCGCATAAAGTGGGAGAAGGGCAGGAAAAAAACACATTTAATCAGTTAAGCTGAATAAAAAGATCAGTGCATTGCTAGACGCGAAGAAAAATGTCTGTCCTAATAACGTAGGAACGTCCCCTAATCCAAAAACCAATTCTACTAACTAACGCCCATTAGAATTATTACAGTTAAAAAACTTATGAGATACTACCTATATTTAATCTAAATTAAATGATATAAATAAGATGAACACAATAAAAAAAAGAAAATTAAATTCTAAATTATTTTCTATATTTCAATCATGAAAAAACAAACAGTCCTAATTATAAATACCTCGTAGAGCTACGCCGTAGACCCTTCGTAGCACATGCATAGTTTCCACACTTTAAATAACTCATGGATAAATTCCGAAGCGTTACTTCTACCCCACTTATGTATATGACACCGTTAAATTGCGAACTTCGTTAGTTTATAACCTCACTAGCAATATTACAAAATGACGCCCAACTGAACTGAACGAATCATTGTCAATTTGACACGTCATATATCGACAGTTCATAAACTCTCGAAGTCAAATCGTCAAATTGTGAACTGATATTTTGCTTGCGCTAAAGACTAAGTTAGAATGGGAGATAATTATACGTAGGGTTTGTGATTATGGTATGAATTACACATAAAATATGTTTAACAAAGAGAAAATAAGGTTTGTTACGTGCGAGATGATACATCAAATTAGTTCAGTTCACAATTTTCCGTCAGTTTATAATACGGCTAGTGAGATTAAGAACTGGTGAAGTTCAAAAAGTGACGGCGACATATCCACCCTTATAATGTATAACTAAATGTCTACAACCCGTACTAGTTATAACCCCGTCCCATCCCTTTTGCCCTTCAGTCGATCGCGGATCGCGTTACGTGGTGGATGTATTTCCTTCGCTACGGGAGTATAACATCGCGTGTATGATATTCAAAATCAATTGTACAGTGCTGTGATAAGTGATTGTTATTTTAAAAGGACGGATTTAAGGTAAGTGATTTAAATTTAACGTGACAAGTTACAGTAAGTGACGGAGTGTGGTCAATAGTTAAGATATACGAAAATAAATAGACGTATTATCGTTTTTACAACAAAGTTCGAATAGATGTATACAATTTTTTAATCTATTAAAAGCACCTTTATGTTTGTCCAAACTTTCAGTTAGTAATTTAATAATATTGAGTAAAGCTTTTATTAAAGCTCGTAAAGTAGCTTAACTACTTTTAACTTAACCGTAAGACTAGATATAACTTGTGTTTCTAAAAACATAACATTGAAATAACTGTCTGATTAAATATACTTTTGGACCCGGATTTGCCTTAAACCAACGACCAGGATGGCGGTAGAGTAAGGAGAGGCAGATGTTGAGTAGGCCGGCTCGACCGGTATAGTCTACAATCTTAAAGAATAACGTCACGAAGTCAATATCAATGAACACTCACGCCCTTAACCTAGAGGCGTAGGCAGAGTTTGTGGGTTTCCATTTGGCTCGATCTTGGCATACCTCTCTCGCCTTTCTTTATGTCATGGCTTAAAGTAGGGGTAAATGTGCTTCTTTCTTTTGGTGAGCTAGATTCTATATGCCCAATTACACCGGTAATGCATTAATAATTCTCGAGAGTTCAGACGGCACCAACAGACCACGGATGTAAGTCTGATGGTCACTTATCATATGTAATCGCTAGCTCGTTCGCCTTTATCTGATTCAAAAAGTTATTCTTTGTCGATTCCCAACACGTCCTCCAAGCGTTATTTTTTGACAGTGGCCATAAAAACAGATCCCAGAAATGCTTGCCAGACCAGCCTTGTTGTTTCTGATTATAGTAGAGATCAGAATAATAGTGGACCAGAGGACCGTAAGGGACCGATCTAAATGACCATAATAAGGAAGACAGTGGATGGCACGTTGAAAGGATGAATGGAAGATGAATCACAAGAGGAATTTATGTTGAAAAGTGACTGGTTTGTATCAGTGTTGGTAGGGGTCGCCCAAGACGAACCTATATTAACCAGGCATACTAAAAGAAAGAAAGCGGTGTTAAAATTACCCGTAACCAATCAGCATGTATTCGTAGAGGTATGAATGTGGAAGCGAGAGGTGTGTCAGGACTGTGTCAAATGGAAATCCGTAATCTCTGCCTACACCAATATCTACAAAAAAAGTCCGTGATACCATGTGTCTAACTATTACAGTTATGTCACAATAACTACTTTTTTAAGTTAAACCTAGCGGCCCGCCCCGGCTTCATTGTTGTTAAATACCCGTGCGAAGCCGGGGCGAGTCGCTAGTATTCAATAAAATAGTTTCAAAAGACGAGTTTTCATAACCACGGCAATTTATATTAACGTAATCAAGCTAATTAATCATTGTAGAAATATTCCATTGAAAAGTGTGACTTTCAATATTTATCTGTCAAAGTTTTCAATTGCATTTTATTGCATAAAGATTCTACGTCTCATTTCTACAATTTGCATTCGTAGTGTAAAAGTTCTTACACCTTCCAGCACTTTCACGAGTATAAATTCATTCGTTTCAACATGCCAACTTGCAACTGGTCCATATTTCAAATCTCGTAATAACAAACCAATAACGGATTAGCAAACTAAATAAGATTTTAAATTGAATAGCACTAAATTTATATAGGATTGAAACAAAATAGTATATGAACAAGGACTACATGTTTCTGTGTGATACGCAGACACAACATAAAAATATGCTTTGCTGCCTGCACACGTGAGAACGTTCGATTTATATAATTGGTGTTTATATGGGCCTGTGTGATCACTAAAGTATCAATTGAACCTCGTACAAATGCATTACATACGATTAAGTTGACTCCAAGCAAGCTATTGCTTTAGATCCTATTTTTTACAAGCATTTGCAAAAGAATACACTATTTAAATGTGCATGATGTATAATTAATCATGCGTATGCCTTAGTTCCAGAGAATAGGGATCACGGGATACGAACAAAAGTGGCTCGTCAACATGCGACATGTTACGGTATTTTAACACAACTTAACAGTATATATTCTTTGAATAAATACTCTTCTAAAATATTTTATTTCATCAAGAACGTATTTCAAAACAATATCATTTCAATTTGACTAACTTACTGCGTTCTTTAAAATGTAAAGTATTAAATATTGAATTCTTGTAGTTTCAGAAATAGACGTACCATTATCGTACACAAGACTTCCATGCGAGGAAAATGCTTGGCAGTTTTAAATGTACAGTCGGGATACGAAAACCTTCGACGATTTTCAAAGTTCATCCTTTATGAAGTTATTGACTCTTAGTACTTTTTGAAACTTAAGCAATAAGCAGACAACTGCATATAAAATTATTGATTAAATATTTATATGATAACAAGGATCAATATAGTATACACCCATAATCTCGTTTCATATCAACACCGCACATATATAATGGGCTAGTCTATACGAAGTTCAAATCAAATATGCTCCATTTAATTGTCAGTGTTCCCAGCTCAAGCTAATGTCGACTTTAAGGTGACAAACCTTTTTTTACCCCGACTATACATACGTATATTTCTACGTTTAATTTTACTAACAGAAATATAATTAGTTTAAGTTTTTTAATTGTGTTTAAGTTTAACTGTCTGGTGACATGCAAATGCTATGTAAGCAAACATTTAAATAAAATCATAAATTATTTGTACTTCATTACGATATTTGTTCGGGACTAAGGTTTACTTAACCTTGTAAAAATCTAAAATAGAAAAGTTGTAAAAATTATCCGATCACACTATGACCTTTTGAATTTATGTTTTAATCATTATTGATTAAAATGAAAATGATAAAAGCAATCATCTCAAGCCGTGGCAGACCCCGATTGAGGTAGATGGTCATTGGGACAGACCTTGCTTAAGAAAATTTATCGAACGACGGCCAGGTCCGGTATTGCTGGAGGAGAAAGATTAGGAGAGCCGACCCCAAATAGATATGGGATAAGGCCGGATGAAGCAATCATGTCTTCAACTCACAGAGGTAGCCAGGAACTACGGATTTATATTTTGCACGAATCTCACCTTCATACCTTCTTCCGCATCGATAAATCCACGCAAACATATTTGTTTGCGGGCTATTATGGGATACTCTGAATATTACCATTCTCACTTTACAAATCTCATCAGTATAAGTTGCAAAAAGTAAGAAATATTAGAAAAATATTAGAAATAACTTAACGCTTTAAACTTCTTATGTTCAATTGTGGTACAAACTGAGAACTTGTAATGTAACACCAGTTTACTGAAAATAGATCGAATTCGTTTATTTCATTTTATAAGCGTGCTTCACCAACGTATTTGCATTGAGGACCTTTTAAATTTGCATTTCCAATTGTACGTTTTTACATAGAATCGCTTGCTAGCTTTTTTCATTTAATCCAGTGAATATGTCATCATTTCATCGTTTCCATTTTTTACAATCAAGTCTTAATAGGTCAGATGGTTTATGATTTAGGATATACTAGGATACTTTAACCTTACTTTCGTAAAAGAGGTTTTAGTTTAAAAATACCGGACGGATTTTCTTACGATAAGATGTTATTGCTTTTCATTCCACCAAGTTTAAAATGTGTTCCTACAGGGCATAAAATGTACATTTGCAGTAAATTAGGCCATAAACTGCAGTATTTAAAGTAGCTAGCTTTCGAAATTAAACTCCGAGTACCATAAAAACTAACAATTTATAATTACAACTGTTAAAATCATATGCACAAAGTAGTGAGTGAGTAATGAGTCAATTGTTATGGCCATATAGACGTATTCCTATCAATTTGGAATAAAATGGTATGCCGTTGACCGGATTGATACGTACAGAAAATCGAGATATAGAAAAAAATACCCTGAAATCTAATGGCTGCGCCACTTACTAGGTCCAACTGTGAATTTAAATCATCCCGAGACCCACTCTAACACGCAAAAAAATTCATCGTTCAGTAACACACACGCACAGAAAAAAATTATATATAAAAATACGTTTATAAATGTAGACATTGATGCTTGTAAACCAACTAGGAAAGCATCATAAGGATATTTTGATATTAAAGCAAAGGGGCGCTCGGTAAATACGGAAGGTATACATTTATGACAAATTGAAGTACATATTAAATTTAGAGCCTGCGGCGGTCCGTGACGTCGCAGTTAATTCGACCCCCGATGTAATCTCCGAAGCTTTTAAGCTTAAGACGTTCTGACCAACTACGTTAATGTTATTTCTGTTGCTAATATTTTGTTGCTCGGAGTGAATTCTCGTGCAGGTCAACCGAGGAAATTACTCTATATTTAGGACAAAATTATTTAAACATAATTCTACTATTTTAAAGACTTTTTAAAGAAAATTTACCATGTAATATATGTATTTATTTCTTTTTCCTTTACTTAATTTTACGCAAGACATTTTAAAATTGATATTCTTAGTTATATTTTATTTGTTTATTTTACAAAGTGTAGAATTTTTTTTATTCCTGTTCTTTTCCTACTTTATGTGGGGTCAGCACAGT
This sequence comes from Papilio slateri, assembly GCA_018246275.1. NCBI lineage: Eukaryota > Metazoa > Arthropoda > Insecta > Lepidoptera > Papilionidae > Papilio > Papilio slateri. The sequence continues at coordinate 6,220 of DWTW01002427.1, forward strand.
ACGACCATAGTCCATACTGTAATAGGTTTTAGCTATAGTTTTTACGGCCTGCCTGACGCCAACCCTCCTCGGGCATATATATGAAATATTAGATTATCAAAATAATTTACTAATATTTCTTTTAACCATGTCCGAACAAGTTTGAAAGTTGGTTGGACGTGGTTCGTGACAATAGTCGAATGGTGGGATTCGAACCCGCGACCATGTTGTGCATTTTTCGTGGTCCGTACCCTTTTAACCATTGAGATATTGGTGCTAAATACGAAAATATTAATAATTTTAATTTTTGTAGGTGTATTTAATACAAAAATTAAATACACCTAAAACAGGATTAAAAAAATGAAAAAACTGATTACTATTACTTACATTAACTTCAACTAAATTATGAACAAAATCTTTTTAAAAAAAATTCAGGTGTAATGCCTCAAGCAATCAAAGCATACCTAGGTCTGTGCTAGGGTGTGCTTTTTTAAGGGTCAAGGCGTAAGTAGCAGTAAATTTGTTTTAGGTTTAAAGTTTTGGACGCTGTGTTGCAGCAACGTACCTATGGCACTTGTCAACAGAAGCATGGTTGTAGAAGATACATGGATACATTTTTATATACAGAAGTAAATACATGCATATATAGAAGTATATATAAATTAGATACTTATGGATAAACATAATTTAGTACTATAATTTGTTGTTTTGATACCAGGAAAGCAACATTGTTATGGTTAATTACATTGGATATTACTCACTTTACAACAGACAGATTCCTCATCTTCATTGGCAATGTCTAATAGTATATGGATGTATAAGAACCGAGAGAGGTGTTATTGGATCGTGCCAAATGGATATCCGTAATCTCTGCCTACCTCTCTAGGTTACAGGTGTGGTCGCATATTTTTTATTAATAAAAGAAGTAATTTTGATAATGATAAGAAAAATACATATGCAGTCGATAATCGTGATTCATATGAAATACATACAAATGAAACTTTTACGTTTTGGGTTTGATCCATTCATAAGATCCTATGTTCAGAAATTAAAATCACTATTATTAAAAAGTAAAAGAAATATATCAAAAAGATTGTACCTTTTACGCTTGAATAATCATTTGCCGATGACTTCGACGCACCGGTAATGTTCTAGTCTACGTAATGGATTGTGACTCGTAACACAAAGAGTTAGCAGAGATCTCGGATTTTCCTTCTGCACTATTTCAATATAGTAATAAAGAAAATAACATGCATCCGTTTTCTTCAGTTGCTAGAGCTTTTAGTAATCTCGTGCTTTAGTTAAGTTAACTAAGGGAGATACAGTTATGCTAACATTCATTTTTTTTTCAATTAACTTATTCGTTTGTGTTAGTTGCATCTTGATTACTGATTATACAGTTTTTTAAAGAACTCTGTTATTTACCGATCGATTGTGAGACAGTTTATAAGCTTATATCTTTTAAATCGTAATTGACGTATAATTTCTCAACTGTTTATGATTCCTTGTAAGTCATTGTACCACGTACCATGTACGGCGTATGTAAATTGTGATTTTCCCAAAAAAATTGTAATAGTCCAAAAAATAAAATAAAAAAAGGAAATTAAATTATTCTTTAAAAGAGTTAAACAATCCACAAAATGATCAATTTTCTCGTCTCTTGTCTAAAATTATAATGATAATCTTTTACCATCAAAGGCGGACTAATCTGATTTCACTTATAGGACTGACAAAGGGCTTACCGAAGCAACTAATTTGGCTTTAACAAATTTAACACAATACAATTTAATAGCACTATACAATGCGGTCGGTGTAGTTTAGTTTAATTTTCTAGGCTTCTTTTAACATATAAAAATCCATTGTAGCATCTAATAAAGGACGGATTAAATGCGTTGTAGTTTTTCTCCAATTAACCAAGGCTTTTATAATTCGTTAGTCACACGACCTTCGCATTTAACACCTGACAAACTGTGTAATGAATGAACTGTGTAGCGATTTGTTTTTCCTTTTATTTTCGACGAAATGGTAACTAATTTTGTAAATCAATTTTAGTACCTAATCATGCCAAGAAAATATAAGGTTAATATTAGCTGATTGTTGTCATCAACGGCGTCCATCACTTATTGCTAAGCTTCCCCCAAGCCACAAATACTGGTCGCGTACCACCCTTATTTAGTATCTAATACTTAGCGGGAAGGCCACCTTGTAAGAGGTCTATTCAAGATGCGTCGTTGTGTAGGTGACCGCTATTTTATTATTTTGCCCCGATCACCCATCATTTCTAAAATCAGGATGCGGACCGCTACCACCCGAGGCCGGTGATTGGGGTAGGCTTCGGTAGTTTCTGCGTCGGGTATATACGAGCTAAGGGTCCTTTCTACTATCACTTAATCTTTAGTTTATGGAAAAATCAATTACTACTGATGTTTATCCCATTTGCGTTAAAAGATCGTGATAACAATACAGTAAAACTCATAGAAATTTGACCTTCACTTTTATACTACGCTTATTTGAGAAGTGTTGTTATAATTCTAATACAGAAATTCCCGTTTCGACGAACACGCAATTAAAATAGACCCTTAATTACAGCCAACCAAATCAAGTAATTAGATTCAAACACCGAAAATTTGCCTACATCTGGTCCCAGCGTGTAAATCAATACTAATGAATGCGCGTGACGAGTGTCAACAGAAATTGGTAGCATTTAACCAATTTAAACGCAAATTTTAAAGGCTGTTGTAGAGAGTTTCGTATAGGAGTGTGCTTTTAACAATGCTTAGATTTTAAACTATCGCTACAGAGTGTATTGACACACTAAAATTTGTTAGACGACGACAAAACGGTTTCTGTCTTATTATCTTTTATGTATAAACTAGTCGACCCGAGCAGAATTCCGCAGTGCGCACCGAATCGTTTTGCTTAAATCTCAAATTTAAGAGAAGCGGTGCACTTTTCCGTGTTATATAACGAACTTTCTGAGCAAGTTACGTTAGGACATTATAGGGTTATCCGAAGTCCGAAGAGTGGGGGATGACACTGTAATCCTCAAGTCCGGAAACTTACTTTTGTTTCGGGATGACAACCAACAGTCCCAAGGTGGTATTGGGTTTATCGTCCACAAGTCTCTCGTGAACAACGTGGTAAAGATCGAGAGTGTGTCTAATAAGAAAATCTTTCATAGCCGTAACGCTCTCCCGTTACTTTTATGAGCGTTAAAGGGTTTTGTAATCCATTGCGTAATGTGACGAAAAGCGATTAAAATAAATATAACCCGCCTTTTTAAAGCATTCAATTTTGAACGGTATTTCTTGATACCTAATAAAATACCATAAACGAACGTCACAGAAAAGCGTGTAGAGAAATATAAGACATAATATATTTCTTACCTAACTTAAAAAATTAAATAAAGATAAAATTGAATTTAAAATAAATCAGCTTCGATTTTTACTTCGAAAATATATACGATATATTTGAAAATATTTTTTCAATGTTCTGGAACAGCAAAAGATAAAACTTTATTCGCATCCACAAATCTTTACAACAGTGCGCTGCTTGTGATTAAATCGTCTGTCTACTGAATGCTGCAAGATTACTTTCATTTCCACGTAGAAATAGAAAAGAGCTCGTGGAAAATTCTGGATCGACGAGAAAAAACTATTAACAATGGGAAATGTTATTTATATAAGGAAAAGGTAAAATTGTTGGTAAGATATTAGAAATTGAGATCTAAGGTTTTTTGAGCCAGTAATATTGTCAGAATTGTTATTTGTGACAAGGACAAGTCTGAAAAAATTTAATGACTCAGTGGAAATCTCCTGTCATTTTAACGGCCGTTGTTCAGTTAGAAAGCTAGATAATGCAACTCTAGATGGCGCGTCGCGCTATTTGTGAGTAAAAACTGTATAATACGCTATGATGAATTGAAAGAAGAAAGAAAGTGAAGTTTGGTATCAAATTACCGTATATTTTGCCATCGCACAACATGCGTTGCCATTTTTTATATAAAAACGAGCTGATCCGACAAACTGCGTTCCTCAAAAAGTTGATAAATTGCTGGATGGGTTGCTATTATATACTCTTTGTTGTTTCTGTCATTTCATCAGTGATAACCGTGTAGGCTTTTATTCAGAATGTGTAATCACATATATAAAATACGTTTAAAAATCTCTGACAGTCCGCAATGCCGAATCTAATGACAATAAAAATTAATTATCGAATTTTGAATTTAAAAGTAAAATGCATAAAAACTCGTTCGCCACTATGTCACATATGAAAAATGTACGAGAAAACGCATTTTCTGGATATTTTTTCTTGTACTATTTGGGGCAGAGACAAATCTAACAAATGAAAAACCAAAAAAACCTGCGCAGCCATTCTTGAGTTGGTGTAACTAATACGACTTTGTTTCATATGTATAGATTAGTATATGATGCAGGAAGTAGGCTAAATATTTTGTGATAATTTATTTATGAGCCAAGATGGAATATGTTAGTGAAAACTTTTGGAGTCAAGTTAATATTAATTTGCAGGCTGTGGTTACGGTTACTTCAGAGCAAAGTGTGACCCAGTTAAGAGGCAGATGCTTTAAAGTATATATTACGTCAAATATAACATGAATATTAACACTCAAACCTGTAACCCAGAGGTAGGCCGAGATTTTGCTGTTCCATTTGGTACTAGCACACCTCTCTCGCTTCTTCTACATCCATACATTGGTGCCTTTCTTTAGGATATCTCTAATCTGGTCCCCTATCAACACTGCCACTCACTTTCGTAACACATGTGGTCTTTGAGAAGTATGCCAGGCATGATTCTAATTGGTAAGATTAAAAATAGTGTGATAAGTG
>DWTW01002428.1:0-11044 GCA_018246275.1 Papilio slateri
CGGTTTTTATTCTTTATCTTCAAAACATTTTTGTTCATTACGAAAATGTTATGCCATGTCACATTAGGAATCTCTTCTTGGACATGTGGGGAAACCGTGGCAAAGTACCCTGTTTTGTTGGGGTTGACATGAAGACTCTCTTTATATTTACCCAGTAAGTTCTACACAACAAACTAATTTCTATTTTGCAAGTTACTAACCACAACTCAGAGACATTCTTTTTGAGACATAAATGTAACATAATTGGCCTTGGAACCGTTCTATCATTAAACCTCGCTCTTATCCTAATTCTACATTTAATTTCACTCTTAATAGTAAACAAATACGCTAAGTATTATATCAAAACTTTACATTTTCAAGACAAGTCAAAGTTGAAAAGCCATTGTTACTTAGTAAGCTTTGGGGAGATTTGAAACCGTTTCTGTTAAAGATTCTTAATAAACTTGAGACGTATCATTTACATTATTACAGGCGCTTTTATCGTTGTCTTGGCTTGTAAATTTATCCCGGGATATTAAGCGGAAGTATTGATATCTTGCTTCTAAAACTGATCCTTTTAAAAGTTAAATAAAATGAAAATATGTTTTTGAATAATTTTATCTTGTAATAACATTTATAAGTATGTAAGAATTTATAGACGTTAAAATAATCAGAGCAGAAGTGGATGTCTTCTCCATGCAAAATATGCACTAGACGTGGAGTTTGTTAAAGATAGCCCCCTACTAATAAGTGTATGTCTTGAGGTAAGCTCTCAAAAAGTACACAAAGTTTTTAGTGATAGTAATATTAAAAATCGCTTTCCATAATAGAAACTGTAATTTTGTATTTGGACATTTGGGCATATTGGGTTAATGAAGAAAGATTATTTGTATGTTTCAGCTAGACATGTTAAGAACTGACCTTCTTTAAAATATCAACGTGTAAAAATAAAATTACATTTTGGCAAAATTTGGTGACATAGCTTAAATAAACAACTATTTCTATTTAACACAGTCCTGTCACATCTCTCTTGCTTCATCTTTTTCCCTCTCTTTTCAGCCAAAAGTCGTTTACTGCTGGACGTAGGCCTCCCCCATCAATCGCCACAAAGATCGCTCACCTGGTCCTTCATCTACGTATACATGCCTGTCTGCTACGGATATTCTTATACTGGTCAACATTGTATAACACACTTGCAATAAAATTCAACGTAATTTGTCCAAACATCATTGCTTTGTAACACACCGCAGTGCAATCGCAATCATATCACTTAAAGAAACAATTTCAACACGAACTCTTGAACAATTTATGCCAAACAATTAACTTTTATGTCGAATTATTGGCGTCTGACAAAGAAACTTACGTCAGGTGTTAATAAACCGATGAGGTAGGGCGTGATTATGCCCGAAATCGTTGAAGTGCCGTTGATCATTGCTGTTAAAGAACCGGCATAATTTGGCGCCAAATCAAGTGCGTTAACCTGAAAAGTTGGTAACGTATATTAAAACAAAAAGTTTACTAAGTATACAAATAATACTAAATATTAATAAATATTAACAAAGAAATTAATAAAAAGCTTTTGTAGCTCAGGGTCCGAGTATTAAACTTAAGTTTCTACTAGTTTTACATGTGAATACGCTTAAATTAAAAGCAGGCATTTACATACAAATGCAAAACATTATGAAGATTTTTCACAGTAAATAGAACAAAATAAAGTTATATCGTATCGTTTTTACACGTTTGCGAATTATGAAGGCAATATAAGTGAGAATATAATTTATTCAGCTCGTGTAAGTATTCATAAATGTTGAGCTTACCTTCATTCCACTGTAGAAGCCTCCCATGAGGGCCATGGAGGCAATAAAGTAAGCCACAGCTTTGAAACGATCGCAGCCGGAGTATGAGGCTAGGATGATACATATTGCGGGACCCGTAGCAGCTAAAAAAATAAATTTTACAACTTAGATTGTCAATTGTTTGCTGAAAGAATGATTATCGGATACTGACTACTGCGTAAAAGTTAATCTATGATAGTATGTTATATAACCACCACGCCTAACTTTTTACAGTGTAGGCTATCACAAAAAAAAATATGAGTTGACATGAGAACGTTCTTTCATCGGTTAAAAAGTGTAGAGATAAAAATGTCGATATATAGTGGACGTTCCACATATTATGCATCTAGAGTAGGTCTGTATTTCTGTATGTCTTATCAAAAGTGCTAATGACTCTCAACGACAGCAGCGGTTGCATAACTTCTCGATAAGAGAACCGCAACCTCGCAGAAAATGTTGTGAAGTTGAGAAATTTATCCTTTTGCATTTCATTTGGTGAATAAGGTGTCTGAAGGCCCATTTTTGTTTTCCTCCCCTACTCCATCCCTTCTACTCTCTCTCTCTCTCTCTTCTTACTTAAAGGCTGGTAAAGAGAAAAGACATGAAGGTGTGTCAGATTGCAGATACTTATTATTATTATTCTTGGCGATGATCACTTAACTCGATCTCCCTCGTTTGGTTCCTTTCTCATAAAAAAAGTTAATGAAACTGTTCTATAACACGGTAGTTTATTTTTTAAAAAACAGACCTATAGTTGTATGAATTATTCTTCCAGTTTTAATGGAATGCCATCCTTTTTTGACGCAGCCATCGCATACCCAGCCGAATATAAAAGAGCTAATCCACATAGCGAGGTAGGGGATGGAGGTCAGTGTGCCGGTCGTAGCGATGTTGAACTTGAGCACGTCTGTCATGTATTTGGGCAGATCTGTTACCATTGTATAATAACCCCAGTCGTGACCCACCTAAAAATAAATACAAATATACATTTTAAAATAGCCTTCAAAGCGCCAATAGCCTAATGGTTAAGGGTACGGACCGCGAAAAATGCACAAGATGGTCGTGGGTTCGAATCCCGTCATTCGACTATTGTAGTGAACCATGTCCAACCAAGCTGAACACTTTTTTGGGCATGGTTAAAAGAAATATTAGTAAATTATTTCGATAATCTACTAATAGTTCATATATATGCCCGAGGAGGGTTGGCGTCCGGCGGGCGGCCAGCCGTAAAAAAAACTATATAGCCAAAACATATTACAGTATGGACAACGCTCGTGCTGTGCCGACCCCACATAAAGTGGGAAAAGGGCAGGAAGAAAAAATTATTTAAGGTAGCCTTCTATGTATCCATTTTAAGTTTTTTTGCGATATGCTTGCCTATACGGAGACTTAACAGATAAACGCTTGGCTACTGTTTGGTAATGATCACCTCGAATGTTTCAGATAGGGAGGAAGACGCCGCTTGCCCATCACTTGGAGTCTCCTTTTACCCCATTATATTCACCCTGCCGTTTCAAAAAATTCTGCATGTCTAAATTCTATCCTATCACAATAGCAAGCGGGATAAAACACTGTTATAAACCAGCTTACTACCTCTAATATAGGTTCCAAAAAATAACGTAATAATTAGGTTTGTAGTACACTACTTTAATCTAGATCCAATCACCTAATTAATTTAATGCAGTGATAAAAAACTTGTATAAGAATAAACTTACAGCAGCAAACAAAAGAGCCCATACTGGAACGGACCTAACGATAGCTTTCCAAGGGACAGGGTCGCGGATGCTTTTATTGTCAGCACTTGTGACGTGTTCATTTAAATATTTAAGCTCTTCATCTGATATATAGGGATGCGTATTCGGCGTACTGTAGCAAAGTATACTCTGGAAAAAATGAAATTAAAAATTGTACTAAACTTGTCACTATTATTGAATAAATTATGACTATAATCTCGTACTGTTAAACCAATGTAGTTAATTAAAACAATAAAACATATATGGCGATATCGTATTTGTGTTTTTGCAGTTTATATAAAATGATTATGTCAATACCTTAATTAACATCAACTAAGATGAGTTCTGAAATTTCACCAAATAATCATACCACGTACTCATTATCTCTTTCTAAATTGATGCATTAAACTTTAGTTGTGAAGTTGGGACAAGTTTCGCCTGCATCACCGTTCGAAACTTGCCCCGTTTGCAAACGGGAGAAATAAATCTAGTTTGTGTTTACTCTTGCAACTGAAACGAATCTAGATCCACAAAGGAATTATGTATTTGCGAAGAATAAACTAACTCCAACAATCAATGTTCAAGCTTAAGTCTTGAAACACTTCTTAACCGACTTCGAAAAAAAAGGAAGAGTTTCTCGATTCGCTTGTAATTTTTTTATATTTGTTACCTCAGTTATGAATCGATTTTGAAAATTATTTTAGCAAAGCATTGCAAAAAGTGGTTCCAGAGTTATTCAGGATTTTCGCAATTTGTAGTAGGTTTCTTGTAGTTTAACTGCGTTTAAATTATATTGTATGTCTCAATATAATATCTACGATCGCTTGAAAATAAAAGTTCAAGTATTTTGTCGAATGCTTTCGATAAATTTTAAAGACTAGAAATATCCGTTAATCCGTTCATCATCATCAACAAAAAATTATCTACTGCTGAACGTAACCCTCAAGCATCGCAACACAGATCGGTCCCTTGTTACCCTCATCTAGTGTACCCCATAATCTTGAACAGACCACCGGTCCACCTTTTGAATGCATACTAAGTTAATTCGTTATATATTTGATGGCAAAACTAGACCCTTTATAACCTCTCGAAACTAAATGAAGAAATAATTTGCACACTTTTGTTTACTGACCCAGAATATGAACCATAAAATGCCAAAGCAACCGAAGAAGTAGAACACATTAGCCCAGTCGCCGTTGCCTGCCATGAGGAATCCTGACATGAATGATCCAAAAATGTTTCCAATCTGTGCACCGCCGAACACCAAAGCGCCTTGCCGCGACCTCTCGTGCGGCGGCACCCAGCGCGCTAAAACTATCATTAAGGCAGGCATCGTGGGGCCCTGGAAATTATAAGTATAATTATGAACTATTTTAAATTTATATTTCTATAGCAACTGTCGCAACTTGTTTGGTGCAATTTCCTTTGCGATCTTTTATAACATTTCGAATACGAAGACTGCCAACTATATATACCTTAATATTTTTTAAAGAGAAAAAACTAGTTTTCGATCGCAAGCCCCACTAATGGTAAAGGGCGATGTAATCGAAAGATGATTATCACTACTTTATAGTAAGCTATTCACTCTTCTTTCGTAAATACTCATATCATAATCGTAATATTAATTATAATTAATTTATTATCCAGTTTGGGGTAGGACAATGTCTGTCTTTTGCACAATAGTAATTATAAAGGTATTACATATTCAGTCTACACTGAATCATTAATATGTATTATATAACAATACTACGCAATAACTTTCCGCCTTATTTGGTTTCTGCAGTATATGGCGGTGAAATGTGGAAACTGGGTGAAGGATAACAGCATTTTTTTGCTCTCAGACGAATCCGCCAGCCGGAATGGCCAAATTTAAACGAATGCATTAAACACAAGTCCCAAAAAAAAATACGCATTTATTCCTTATTTTAGATAGTATTTAAAAACCTATGGGCCTTATGTGATTTACCATCTTGTTGTACATTCTCTTCAATAAATAATTTAATAGTATTAGAAGATTTTGAGAAGTAATGATACTTATGATATATATGACACTAATGATACTTTTGGAATACTAAATATCTTTTCTATAAAAACATGATTTTATAAATAACAAAACGTTGCGTGTCTGTCGCCCTGGTAATATTTATTTAAACCAATCATCTTATGTTTCACAGACTACACTCTTCGTCATGAGACTATCAATTTATTATTAGACATAAAAGGGACGATAACCGTAAATATGTTTCAATTAAATATATTTGCGGTTTTCATCTCTATTATGTCTTTGTTACTTTGGTCGTCGTACGACCACAGAAACAAAGGAAAACACATACGAGTACGAAGGATTAGGCATACAAGTAACAAAGGAATACACGTCCTTACCAACTACATGCCTGATTGTTATCGTAAGTGATCAAGAGAAGATTTAATGAAAAGTAATAACAGTAATATTGTGGCCATTATATACTTTACATTAAATTTATATATTTTTTTTATAAAAATATCAAAATGATCAACGGAATGTGTTTGTGGCATACAGTCTCGGATTCGAACTCATAACTTGAAATTGCACGTTAGACGTTTAACTGCTAATTAAAAAAAGTATTCTGTAGTAAGCTCATCGCATTTGTTTAAGGTATACATATACTTAGATATTGTATGATTACGATTTTATCCTATCCACCCTCAGTTTGATGTCACAATGGAACCTAAATTAAAGTAAATCCGGGGCTATTGAGCGACTTCTCTTTGAAAATGAAGATAAGCGTTGGGTTAACAAAGTTTAGTTGAAGAATAACTAGGATTACAGAGCGAGCGAGATCCACGGCTTTGTGATCTCGGTTAAACGGTTTGTGGTGAAATGTTATCTTAATTAATATTTTAACTAAACTAAAGCTAATCTTAACTGTCACAATATCTATTAGTTATTTAGTATTAACTCTTTTAAAATGTCGTTTATATATGAGAAATGACACATGATAACAAACAGACATCAATTCGACCGTAACACAGAGGGGGAGGGATAGATAGCAGATAACAATTTTTCATGGCCCATCAGTCATTTTTCGGTAATTCCACATGCACTATGGATTTAGGCTTGGCGGTTAAGAGTTTCCTAAAATTTACATTAATTGGTACAAATAATATAGTCGATTTTTTTAAATATTAGTAGATTTCAAAATAATTTACTAATATTTTTATAACCATTCCAACTAAGCCTTAGTTTGTGCTAGGATATGGTTCACGGCAATAGTCGAATGGCGGATTCGAACACACAACCTCATGTTCGGTAATCCGCACCCTTAACCATTAGGCTATTGGCGCTTAATAACTAATTAATAATAAAGCGCTAATCAACCTTAAATAATAAACTACGAAACATTTCATCATTCACTTTCCTGTACGATTATGACGTGAGTCCTCTAAAGAGTAGAATAAGTATAAGCAAGTACGATCACATCGTTACTTATTATGGGATTGTAGGAGCCCTAAAGTATCATACAATCTAAGTGAAACTTGATTTCATTAAAAGATACCATCACTTACTTCGCCCATTCCTTGTAGTACTCGTAGTATGAATAGCCATGTCGCTCCTCCTGCCTTTACCACTATCGGTGTCAGGAGTGTGAAGATAGCGGTACTAAGAAGCCCAATGCCCAGCGTCCACTTGCCCCCGTACCTCTCGGCCAAGTAACCTCCTGGTACGTGCGTTATAGCATAGCCGTAGTAGAAACCGCTTAATATTAACCCTTGAGTTGATTCCGACCAGTCGAATATCGCGTACTGAAATGTAACAAATTTTTCTCGTTGAATTGTTGGATTACTTTAAGCTGAACGAAACAGTGAAGCAGTTCAATGCACATTATAGAATGTAGTGAAAAAAGTAACTCAAGAAAATATTTATAATAAAGACTTTTGTTTTTTTATTTATATTGGAGTGTTTTTGTATTATATCGTTTGGTACATCACATAATATAAAAAAGCCATTTTAGGCAACAAACGATCGTTTTAAAATTGAGCTCTTACTGAATACTGTTTCCTTTTAATCATCATCAAAGACACTTAATTATTGTAACTGTCTTAAAGTTCTATACAATAGTCGACAGTCAGCCAAGAAACACGTACACTGTTAGATGTAGGCCTCCCCATGAATCGCCTCAAAGATCGGCAACCTTGGCCAGATCGTCGGTTCATAATAGAGGGGATCCTCCGGCCATACAAAAGTATGTATTAAATAATTTCCTTACCTCTTTTATACTGACGGTACCATTAAACAATAATTCGCTTTCATCGGGACATGCGTTAAGGTCAAAATGTGACTCTTCGTTCTTTGTGTTGTTGACCATCTGCGTGACAGCGAGATTGAGGCAGACGCGCATCGTGTACGCGTTGCAGACCGCCAGCAGGCCCATGATGCCGAGCACATACCGCTGCGGAATTATGAACACTGATCGGAACAAAAAAGACACTTTAAAATTTTCAAAAAAAAATGATTTGCTTAAATTATTAAAACTTAGTAAGTTACAAAAAAAAAACTAAATAATAAGGTTAATTTCATATAAACAGCCACAGCTATAGCCATGCACACGTTCGCCATATGTACGTACAGACATCTTAGATTGCCAAATCAAAGGCTCATATCCTGTATTTTCTTATTCGATATCAACTATATTTTGCGTGTTGGATAAAGTCTGATCTCATATTGGGAATGACCAACAATTTACCTACATCAAGAGGAAATGGCACACATTGTTTAAAGGCCACTTCGTAGCCGATTAATCGATGCAAGAAAAACAAATCTCTTAAATAAAGGTGTCTTGTCAAGCCTTGTTTATGGAACTACAAAGGAGTATTAACTTTATTAGGAGAACGTCAAAAGGCTGATTTGAAAGTGTACATGAAATAGACATTCAGTATTGATTGCGCGGATTGATATTAAGAAAAGACATCAAAAAATCTGAGTATTAAAATTTTCATAACATGTTTGTATTTTTAATATATTTAATACCCTTATAACATAATTTATGGTATCATTACACAATATTATCAGTTCTTAATGTCATACAGATCATTTGAGATCAAACCTGCCTTTGAAACGGGTGAGATTCTAATTTGTTTGAGGAAACTGTCATATTTTGTTATCATATCCCCCTTTGACATTTCTATGTATAAAGAGTAAAAATAAATTTCTGAATATGTTCGGACAGCAAGACAAGTACGTACACCTAAATCTTATCAACAATATTTTTCCTCGTAACGTAACGTAGTTCTGCTTAAGTAATAAATATGTGTCCCTGTACATCGATGGCTTGCCTCGTTCTATACATAATGTATAATTGAGACTTCGAAAGACATACTTACATTTTGATATTATCTGCCGCCATCTTGGTATCATTTCAACGTAAAATATAAAAATCAGAGAAACCAATGTCAGTTGATTCCTGGAAACATCAAGTAAATATTATTATTACAATTTCCAATTAGCATCCATAAGTAATGCTATAGTTTAATCATGGTTATATAAAATATGTATATGTATAAAATATGTGTATGTATAACCAATGTAAATAATTTTTAACAACATAATATTAGAGTTAAGGAATTGTCTAAATTCACTACGCACTAAATTCTATTGGTCAAACGTGGCTAGTAATGCGCCCATCGGCCTTTCGGCTATCAATTTAAGGTTTTTTACCTTTTAAAACTTTCGTAAAATGCTATAGATATTAAGTAGTGTCCGGAATTTAATGCATATCTCTCTAAAATTGCCTTCTCTCTATTAGTCCACAACAAATACATAATACCGGCCTTATACAAAAAAATGTCACAAACAAACTATTCTTGAATAACTTTTAACAGTGGTAGATCCCGCAACAATAACGTACGTTGGATAAATGGGCCGGCTCGACCGATGACATACCACGACCTCACAGAAAACAGGCGCGAAATAGAAGTATTCTGGTATTGGCCAATTCTAGTCCTTTTCCCCTTCCTATCCTTATAAGAATAATATAATAAGGAAAGAATGGGAAGAAGAGGAGAATTGAAGGGGTAGGGGATGAATAGAAGAAGAAAATATCCTTTTTTTCTGTTTATCCCCTCTTTTGTCTATGGTAGGCAAGACACCTGCGGCTCATTTGCATGTTGCGGAAGCCTAAGGGTAGCAGTGGTCATTTAACATAAGATGCCATAACCGCTTTCTCGTTAGCCACCTTCTTCCATAAAAACATAATAATAATTGCTTAAAATATACCGCAGTCTAATTTTGTAACAAAGAGTCCAAAGATTTATTACTTACATTAAACTATAAGTATGATACATGATGTATATATTTTTTATTATGTTTTGGCCTATCATACAGCTAACCCATGAACGAATTTGTGCATACAATTTGTGCAACAATAAATAAGAAAAGAGTTATTTATATAATTTCACTAAAAGACATCTGCAACAATGTACAACTAATAAAAACAATACTATATCTTCTGATAAATGGCTTATATGACAAAAGGTATAAATTGTGATCAAAATGCACGTATCGTACGAACGTAAATTGAGATTAGGGATCACGTTTATGACACTGCGGAGATATGAAGCATCAAAGGGACTCGTGTGCTCGGCCTTACCTACAAACATATGCATCGAGTAAATATAGTAAGTATATCGAGTAAATGTAATCATGTTGTTAACTACGTAAAGTACGCTAAAGCTTGTGTTATAGATATTCATAGCTACGTATCAACCATATAACTACGAGATGTATTAACGAAATCTAAAATGGCATTATAATATTAACTATTTTAAAAATAGGCACTCGGGCAATTGATCTATGTAATGAGACAAAAACTGCGACTCCACTGTTTCTCTACTGTTATTGATTGATACAGAAAGTGAGAACTTTTTGTATATATGTAAGCGACTATCGCGGAAACAGCTCTAACGATTTGGATATTTTGTATTTAGATGCGGTTTTTATTTCTAAATAATTTTTTTTTGGATATGACACCCATATAGATTAATATGGGTGTCATATCCAAAAAAAAAAGAATTTTCCCAAAAAAAATTTAGAACTCCATCTCTTAGCCAACAATGCAAAATCTTTTACTGGTACCCATAAAAATTCTGTGAGATGACGCTAGATAGATATTCCAATACTTAGGCCGAGATAAATAGTCGTTGCTAGGCATTAATCAAAAGTATTACTTTTTAAAGTACGACTTTGGCTTGACTTAGGAAAGTACCCTTTACTGTCTAAAATAAACGTTAGCAACGTCAAAAAAAAGCTAATTCAAAGTTCTACTTGTCTATGTGGATTCGGAAGCGTTCACAATTAATCAGATTATTTTATTGTACAAAAACAAAACTGAATTCCTCTAATTTTCTTTCCATACTTAAATTTATATTAATTTGAATCAAAAAAAAATAGCCACATGAATAATTATAATCATTATATTAAAAAAAAAATTACTCCACAATAAAATATAAATTTGAACATAC
>DWTW01002429.1:0-11044 GCA_018246275.1 Papilio slateri
CAATATTTGTATTAGAGTTTAAAGCATCAGATAGTTTTTCTAATTGAGTTACAGAAAACTCTGTCGCCTTAATAGATGCCAGTATTAGGTCAAAATTATGTGTTGGTTTAAAGTCATTTGTTATTATTTGATAGAAAAAGGCCAGCATTTACTTTTGTTTCACCACAGCGTAACAAACGACGCGTAAACTATTATATCGGCTTGTTAACGGCTCATATATCGCGGAAGCGGCTCTATCAACGCTTTTACGGCTATTGGAACGGAAAAATGGACAAGGGTGCGGATTGATTTGTAATATGTGGTTATACGATTCTAATTCAAACCAACTTGACTATGGTTCACATTATATAGGCCAGTTTATTTAAATATTAATAGTTATCATGCTAACTGGTAATGAAAAATGTGGATGTAATTAAAGTAACTGACGGGCCAATGGTCTGTACATGTATTTAACAAATTTCTAATGAATACGACAATAAACCAAATGAGATATTTACCGGAGGTAAGGCAGAAAACAAGCTACGTTCACGCTATCCCATTAGATGTGTTTTAGCTACGTCTAAAATTTACGTCTTAATGGAATTTTACGTGCAGACCGATGTTTAATAACTTGGTTAAAATAAAATTTTGAAAATCGAACAAATGACAAAAGACAAATGCTCAAAACTTATAATAACTCATTTGTTGCTATGAGACGCTTTAATTAACACAATAGATATAAAACTCTCTTTTAATTGTATAATTATATTCGACCCAGTTTATGTAATACGAATGCGTAAGTAGGTGTGTTAATGGGTCCATTTCTTAATACACCGTAATTTGGTGTGTAAATGTTTCAACATTTATATAAATGGACGAAAGAGAGAAAACAATAGACTAATATTAGTAGAATAAAGTATAATTACGTGCATTCATTCCCTATTAACACAACCCGTCCAAGGCGTATAAGGCTTTTTGTGACGAACAAAGCACATTTGTACGGGACGTGCTTAGTTTACCTAGGTGGTAAATAATTCCGTCTGTATGAGGACAAATGTAAACGTTTAATTAAACCTCCTTCAAATGGGGTGATAATTTCACTGAATATGACACTTTTATTGCATATTATTTTCCTTGTCTTCATTAAATTGCATCTAGGAAAAAAGTTAATAAATAAATCAAAATAAATTCCTCATTTTAAGACAAAATATAAAGTTTATTTCATTTCGGATTTACTTGTTTCTGTTTTCTGGTAAGCTTTTTGACGTCATTACAGGCGAACAGCACTTATTTACGGCGGCCTTAAGAATTTCCGTTCACTTCCATTAAGCAAAGAGGACCTCAAACCAGCTTAATTAAGAATTCTCTCTGAAATCTCGTCCCGACAGAGCAACCCTCGGACGAAATGGTCGCGATTGATTTTAAATGAGCACCCAACAAAGACCGCCTCGACTGGGAACCACTTCGAACTTGCCTATTAAAACTTTGCGGCGAAACGTATACTGGAGCGAGAGAGCAGCAGTGACAAAAATAGTATTTTTGTACTAGTTAACATACTAAAATATTGTGGAACACAATATGAGATATATTGTGTTATTCCTAACAAGAAGTAACCTATGCAATTTTACCTAATCGATGAAGAGAAATATTCACTTATCACTTAAATATTGGATACAACGATTACCAGCTGTTTCATTTGCATACAGGGTTGCTACTACTTTACTGCTGGCTTAAGGTTTTATATCATGAAGCATACACATTTCTAAGAGATTACAATAGTAATCTCTTAGAAATATGTATGCTTGTGTATGCTATGACTTAATAAAGTCTAAACGAATAAATGCGACCATAGCGAATCCTTAAAGGTCTCTTTAAAGACACGCAAACTAATATCCATTTTGCACATAATATTTGTATACTCGTTTAATTAATCTACAAATATACGATTTTTATATTTCTTAGTGCAAATTAGGCGCTATAGTAGCAAATTTAAAATGAAATGTAATACAATAATAAATAATTCCTTTATTTATCATTTAGAAATTTTTGATAAAAAGTGTTGGTCGCTTAGCAAATGGCAATATAGAACTAGCAGTTCATTAATTATATATTTTTTAAAACGGCACATTAACAATAAAATATTATTTAGTTTACTTTTGGATAATGTAGATGTCTAACTGTGAAAAAAAATGGTTCTGAGGTTTCGTAGTTTAGGCATTTCAAACAAATCAACAGCATAGAAGTTATAACTAACTATTTAAACAAATATATAGACCATAAAATTGTCTGAACACCATATAATGTTGTTAAGAGTAACTCCACCATAACTCCTTTTCATACTGCGACTACCGTAATGCTTAATTTCATATCTCACCGGCTTGCGCCGACAGCTTGCTTCCGCGAGGAAACTCCGCTCAATATAAATAAGGAGACAGAAAATTTTCTCGTAAGTGAGAAAATATTACAGCGGCTTAATGTTACGACAGGGGCACCTTACGGAAGGCTGGCTCGTTATGTTGATTTATGACGGGGACCAGAAAAAAAATTAAATAAAAGTCCAACTTCGAACTGCCTTGCATTCCACCAGGATAATTTATTGAACCGTTTATTAGTTTTGTCACGATAGTCTCAAGAGTATTTCAAGGGTCACATAGTTCAAAAAGTATTCGACAGCAATATTCTTTTTGTTTTTGTTAAGATACTTAATTGTAACTTTAATATTACAAAACCAGCGTGTTACATATTAAACAGTAAAAGAAATATAAGCTGTCAAGTATTTATAGGTTTTTTAGTACTATAATATAAAAGCTAATATTTTAAAGTTTTATTTATATAATATGTTGAATTTTTATAGATTTACCTTAATATGGTCTCTCCAATGCGATGTGACACATTTTATTGCAGCAAACAATGTAGTCACTAAAGGCGAAAATTGAAATATACAAATTGATTAACACAAACCGTTAATTACGATCACACAGTATACAATCAATAACTCACGTCGTCCCTTTTGAATACCTATGGCAGTGCGCCAATGGTAAATAAAAACATCGTTCTCGTATGGATGCGGTATTCCATATTATTATATTTATTTCTTGATTTGAAGAAATGGAGTACTTACATTTATAAATCTAAAACGTAATTTCGATTTTTTAATTATTATTAAAGACAAATATAAGTAACTAGCGGCCCGCCCCGGTTTCGCACGGGTTTATAAGAAATGAAGCCGGGGCGGGCCGCTAGTTTTAACATAAACACATTATTGTGACATAACTGTAACAGGTAGACACATGGTATGGAGGACTTTTTTGTAGATATTTATATCCTCTATAAAATTGTAGTGCATCATTTTGCTCTATTGTCAATAATTTCCGATTTTTTTCACACGTTGGGTTACATTATTGAAGTTTTCATACGGAGCACTAACTTTTTTGAAAATATTCTATAGCCTATGTTCAGCAGGGATAATGTAGAATTCTAATAGTGAAAGAAATTTTCAAATCGGTCCAGTAATTTCAGGGCCTATTCAATTCAAACAAACAATCAAATCTTTCCTCTTTATAATATTAACTTATATGATGATGGATGATATACTTATGTGGCTTAGGTCACGTGTATAGCGTAGCGCACCCGCGGAGCTGGATAGATGCCCCATCCATAATTTCTGCGTTCGATGTTACCATACATCAATAAGCTGAATTAATGTTGAGCACGTTTTATGGTAATTTGTACGTCCTTACTACCGCTGTGTTCGAATGAAAATAATAGAGTTGTCAGCGGTCATACGCACATAATTGAATTAATTTCACTTGCAAATGCACGTTTAATCGGAACTGAATGATAGCACTAAGTCAATACTTTACTACTGTTGCTTGCAATTGAATTTTAATTCATGCATAATTATAAGCCATGTAGGGCGTATCACCTACGTTTTGACAGCTTGTACCAATAATTTTACAAAACATATATTTTATGAATTCTCAAGTTATTCTCTTAAAAAAAAAATTCTTAAATTTTCGCCTGTGATTTTTGACTGGACGGAATGTCATCTTCGATGATCCTTACTCACATATTTAGCCGCACGCTCATAAGTTACTTTTACTCTTAATATCGTAATTTCTTGGTGATAAATAACGTAAACGGACAGGAAACGTATTTATATGCAATGTATTTATGAAAAGACCGAGAGTATTTTTTTTCTATAGTATTTTTGTTTCTCTTTTGTAGATTTGTACGTATGTGAACAAGAGGAACGTTTATAATCTGTACGTGGCATTTTGTTGCTCATTAATGCTGAAGTTTTTACAATTAATTGTTAACAGGAAAACTTTTCACATCAACTCGTTCAGAGAGCTATTACGAACTACATTAATAAACTTTCTGCATTGTGCGAAGTTGTGAATATGATGGAGCTATTCACATTATTAAACTACATTTTCGTTATTAATTTTACATTATTCAATTGGCAAAAATTGATTTCGTCAAACATTAATATTATTTGAGTTTTATTGCAGCGTCTATAAATATTCCAGTTATCTGGATAGAAAATAATTATTAAATTTATGGCTAAATCTTGTAGAACAATTTTTTAATTAAAGCATTTGCAACGCAACGTCTACAGAATATAGGTAAGTCAATGTCACTGGCTATGTTGGTCCGCCTTCAAATCTAGGAATGATTGATTCGAGTAACGCGTAACGTAACGTCTTGCTAATTCTAGTAATATCGGAAATATCCTTAATTTGGAAACTGAATAAGCGCCGTAAAAGGGATTGGGTACTAAGATTTTTATATCTGATTAGTTATATATACGAAGTTATAGAGATGTTTAACAGTGGTAGAGCCCGCAACAACATCTGTTGCACGAATGGGCCGGCTCGACCAGTGAAATACCACGACCTTACACAAGACAGGCGTGAAGTAGAAGTATTCTGCGTTTCGTCTGATGAGTGAGGTGCCGGAGGCCCAATTTTAGTCCTCTTCCCATTCCCATCCTTTCATAATAGGGATAAGATGGGAAGGGGAAAAGGATTGGATGGGAAGGGCATGGATAGGAAAAGAAAATATCCTTTTTCCTGTCTATTAAAGACAGGCAACGCATCCACAACTCATTTGCTTGTTGCGGATGCCTATGGAGAGCGGTCACTTAACATCGCGTGAACCTCTTACTCGTTTGCCACCTACTCCCATAAAAAAAAATTAAAAAATGTAAAAACTGTAAAAATGACAAAACACAATCGTATCGAGGTATTTTAATACGTCACATTTTGTTTTGATATTATCTCCTCTATAAATGATAACAAGAAACATGTATAAGTTATATTTTTAAAATAGTTAATATAGTCAAATGCATTTATTATCCTTACAGGTATTTAACCTTTGAGGTTAATAAATGCAATAAATAAAGCGTTTTTAAATAGCTGTCTCTAGTCTAGCTTGTCAAATTTTCTTTACAATATCTACGAAATATTACCATCTTCGTGGAAAATATCCGGAAAATGCCTATGTAACACGAAAACTTATTTAATAAAATGCCACGAAATGAAATATTATCGACGTGAATGAATTTTTCAATAAATCTTGGCCAAGTTTTTGAAGTTTCATTTTTGTGTAAGAACAAATTTCTTTCGCTTTAAATCTTTGTAGTTGTTATAAATTAAACTAATTATTTAAAATTCGTAAAAATAAATATTTTTATAACTGTTTAATATTTACATACTTCTGGAAATATATAATAAGAACGTTACAATTTATTGTTGAAAAGAATAACAAAGAATTTATTAGTTTAGATTATTTAAAAAAACTCGCAAAGTTCTTTCGAGTCTCCAATAGCATACATATATTGTTACAGACGGCACAATCATTCCAAATCCCTGTTTCAATAATTTGGCTTTATGTCCTATTTTTAACGCTCGACTGGAGCCGAAATGGATTTTCCGATAGATTTACTCCCAAATCTATTAATATTGTCGATTGAAATGAATGAATATGTCATTGTATTGCTTTTTACGTTAATTTATTGTGGTTTGTTTCATTTTCCTCATTGTTATTAAAGTCGTCAATTTTGAATATATTAAGATTAATCTTATTCTGATATCTTTCAATTAAAAGTTTATATTTGTTATCCTGATCTAGTGATATCTTTTAACTCGCTCGCTGTGCCTTGACTTGGCAATATCTTTAAAAGTTACATCATTATTGCATATGTATGAGATGACATGACCTTTCATATACACGTCATTGCTATGATGTAAATCCTTACACGGATTGTAAATATTATCTGGTGAACAATTTTAAGCGTTTAATAAGAATCGGTTAAATTCTCCAAGCTTAGTATTAACCTAGTGAATGACGCTTGTGGTCGTATATCGTAATTAGTCGCTTTACAATTTTTATGTTGCTTGATTTCTATGAATCTAAGTAATTATGAAATTTTACTTATCAAATAAGACAGGTAACATTTTCCTTCATCTAGTTTAAAGAAATTGCTAATAAAATTCTTTTCATACGTTAAGTATTGGAAACAGGTGACCCAGTTAATGTCATCAAAGCCTTCCATCTTAGTCCTGAGGAGGCATTAAGCATCTATATCTTGATTCTTCATCGAGATAGGTGCAGTTTTCGATGACCTAACTTAGCTACTTGCTTTAAATTCTTCACATATATTTACAACATCAGTTGCCAAACGCCTGTTGATATTTACGACACTGACACTATTATTATAGCAAAATCGAGGATTAAGGATTTATTCAGATTATACTTTTAAGAATTTGTATCTATATCAACTACATATTTTGTCATTGTAAACGTTTGCAGCAAAATTTTAAAACTTACTAATCATAAGGAATTCCACTCTACAAAATAAGGTAGAAAGGTTTCGCGAAAGTAAATCATCATCATCAAGCATTTAAGATAAAATTTAAAAAGATTGGTACATGAAATTCAAAAAAGCCAAATACATAAAAATGAAGAAAACAATGCGTAGCATGAAAACGTTTAATCAATTAACTAAGTACATTTTACTATGGATAGAGGAAGCAATAAGAAACATTGTTTAGAAGAGTTCAGCTAGGTTCATAAAGAAATATAGTATAGAGAAACAAACCTCCCGATGATACGAATGTGAAATTAGACATTTTATTGCATTATGACAAATGCGATGCTTTTCGTTGCTTTCAGTTAAATAATGTTGTGTTAAATAATGTTCATATAACACGTAACCGTGAATAATAATGACTTTACAATATTTTACAATGTATTAATAAAATAAATTAAATGTTCATTCACGATAAATGAGATGAACGTGTCCTGACTGAAAACTCTCGTTCGTCAACGAGGATATTAAAAATTGAATTAATTTTAATGAAGATAGCGGGCTATCATCGGCGCACATAGAATCTTTTGTTGTGACTGTTGGAGGCGGAGCGGATGGGGGAATACTTAATTAAGTGTTGGCGAAGCCCTCTCTGCTTAATGCAATGACTTCACGGCTCGTTTAACTTTCATGAAAATCTCTTAAACTCAGCGATTTTTTGCCTTAACTAGCGAAATAGAATTTTCAAGCGAGAAATGTCCTTTAGTTCGTAATTTTATGAATTGCGCTTTCATAGCAACTTGATAACTCTTTTCAATGAACCGTAAGAGATAAATAAATAAAGTAAATGATGAATATTTTTAATAGGACAAAAATATGCAAATAATTTGTACTCAGGTGAGTACTGAGTTAATTATTAAAGAAATCTAAAAAGTTAGAAAGAATATGAGGATGGTTGGGAAAAGTTGAAGGAATTAGAAGGATGTTGGGAGTGTTGGAAGTTGAATAAACTCTAGTGAATGTTGGTGATAATTAAAAGATTTCGAAAAGAATTTTCTCTATAGTTTATTTGTTAGCTTACTATATCAGTTTGTTTTACCAAATAAGTTATGGTTGACTTTCATTTCATATTAAAATATAGTAAATTTTTACGTAGTTAAACTAACACGTTCCAAATTTGGTAGTTATAAATGAACGAAACTTGCAACAACAGTGATAGAGCCCGCAACAACATCATCTGTTGCACGAATGGGCCGGCTCGACCGGTGAAATACTACGACCTCACAGAAGACAGGCGTGAAGTAAAAGTATGCTTTTGCGTTTCGTCTGATGAGTGAGGTGCCGGAGGTCAAATTTCAGTCCTCTTCCATTTTCCATTATTTTCTAATAAGAATAGGTTGGGAAAAGGAAGAGTATTGGACGGGGAACCCTAGGATATTTCCTTCTCCTACTTCCATAAAAAAGGAACTGTTTATCAGACAAATGGTAAATGTAAAAAGGTGGGACACTAAAAACTTTTTTTACTTCATTTTTACGCCAAAATGTTCTGAACATTGATAAAGAAGCGCAATATATATTTTATTGTTAAGACCTTAGAATAATACTAGCTCTTCGAATTGGTGATTGACGTGTCGCCCATTAGGTTATTTTATTTTCTTATTTATTGAAATCTTTAAAATATACTTTTACTTATTTTAAAAGCCTTATAATCAATATGTTTTATAATACTGACAAAATGGTCCAATACGAGTTTATTGAAAATGCAACTTTTAATTATAAAATTATTGTAAAGTTACAATGGGACGACTAAAAGTAAAGGGACGAGCTATCAATCAACATTATAATACGATTAACGCTTGGGTCGGTTTATAATGGCCGGAAATTTAAGGGGGGACATGACAGGAAGGAAAATCGACTATACGTCATATGTACGACCGTATAATAGATTAATTACTCGGAATATTATCATTATATATTTATATATTCTGCATCTCTTGAATTTAAAACCCACTGATCCAATAGTTGACTTTTAGAGGCAACCTTCATCAAGCTTAACTTAATCTGACCTTTAAAAGTACATAGCTAAATATAGTTCTTTCCTAATTGTCAATATTGCCGTACAATCGGTTCTTGGCACTCTGAAAATAATAGCCACTTGATATTTTCCATTCATCGGTCTTGTCGATGAGCGTCTTATACTAACCTTTACCAACCAACGTGTTTGTAAAGGAACACTATTTTCATCGACACTATGAAATATGTGCCCGCGCAGTGCCACTTCAAAAAATTAATTTTCGAGGTGTCTTTGTCTCGATGACGTCATCATTACGAACCTTGCTTCGTATCGCTCTATCGAACAAATTTGCAAGTCTTAAAATGTATCATATGATCGTAAATGTTTGTTTTCTTGTATGTGTATATCATGAAGAAAGATTTAAAACGTAAAATAAAGTACCGAAAGTATTATATTTAAAATAACTCTTGTTCGTATATTAATGAGAACTTTTGTAAATCTTTAAAAGAACTGGACACACATTTATATCAAAACATGTAATTCATTATTCATTCCCTTTTATTCGTACCAGCAAGGGGTACGCACCCCATTACTGTGGTTATTATAGAGCCCGCTCGCATAATCCAATAATTGATATAATAAAGCCAAGTTGCTTTGCTATTAAGCCAACTCAATCACTTCGGTTTTACAAAAGTAATTGCTGGATTTAAATGATGAATTGCGTAATGTATTTCAATTTTATTGAACAAATTATGAAAACGATATAAAAACAAAAGCATAAAAGTAAGCAGTAAGCAGGGACACTCTTTTTACCATAAACCTATGCATTCTGCTTTCCTATCTAATAAGAATATGATCTTTGACTTGCACTCGCTCAGTCCCTTTACCTGTAACCCTGGTATTTTTTCCGATCATATTTGTAAAACGCTGGTGCTATAAAAGAAAAATAGGCAAGAGTAATCTTAATTTCTTAAGCTTTAGAGATTTCCTGGTATACAAACCGCATTTTTGAAAACGGTCTCCTTTTTATCGACAACACGTTCCAAATTCATCACGAAGCACCAAGAAGCGAACTATGTCATAATAATGTTAGTCAAGCAAAGCTTAAGAAATCTAAACTCATCTTGCACCATCTATGGTCAATTATGACATTAACCGTGTTAAATCACTGTCCTAAAAATACAGCTTGTGAACGACAATTTAGTCGCACCATTTGTAGCACCGCTGACTAATGTTGCGTAAAGTGATACTAGGAAAACACGGATCGCACACAACAAACCCAGTTACTAAATGCAAGCGAGACGCGAGATGTTTAAATAACTCTGTCTCGTTTCCTCTAAAAATATCTGGGGGTAGGGTTTCGTAATAAAAGAGTAAAGGGTCGATGTTGCGAGGGTGGAAGGGTCCGATCGACCCGTCTTGTTAAACAGAGCCGTGTGCAACGCGTTAGTTACGCCGGGTAATGAATCCGCGGTATTGTTCTGGAGGGATCACAGTGTTTACAACTTTAAAACTATTAGATACCAATTACAGTAATTAAATTACGCTGCACTTCCAAATGAATGTGAGTAGAACAAGAGAGAAACAGTGCGAGAGTCACCAAGTATTTGATATGATACTGCCAGGAAAACTGAAAGTACATCATTTAATGTCCAAATTTTATTCTTCTACTGATTATATAGAGACATAGTTATTTACCGCTTATGTGTATTAGACAAACCCTATATTCTTCTAAAAAGTTTTAGTTCTCTGGTCATAACACAAACTGCAAAATGTTTGGAATAAATTGATAAATCTTCTATTTTTCTGTATTATTCTGGAGCAGATCTTTTTCTTGTCTTAGAGAAGAGAAGGGCTATACGTGAAAGGGCCGGTGGAAACTGAAGACAACAAACGCAGAAGTATTGTACGACAGGTCTTTCTTTCGGGAGGTTATCTAGGTAAATACTTATCTATTGTTGCCGCAAAGAAAAATTAAGAGAAGGTTACATTCTTTTTTTATTGCGCAGTGGCTACTGCAACTAAGGAAGTAAAAAAAGTGTTATATCTCTTGGTGACAAACGAAAACGCAGAGTTTCGCTGTTATTTATTGCAAAATGATCTTTTAAAGGTATATAAAAAATGTAAATATGGTAGCTATACAGGAATACAACGATAGCAAGGCAGTGGCGACTGAATTGACGAATGATAGATCGATGTGAAATCCTGTTGTGCTAACTCCATATAAGTGGGAAAAG
>DWTW01002430.1:0-11043 GCA_018246275.1 Papilio slateri
TGCCATCGGGTTCCAGAAGATTATTTTAAATATTATGACGTAAGCTGAACCCGCAAGCAAGACAACGTTCATGCAGGTCAACGTCTGCTGTGTCCACTAGTGTAATATAATTATTTAGAGACCCAGAAGGACCCTTCCTTAATGTTTCCGCGCACTTGTATATATGTCCTTTACATCGTGACCTCCTTTAGTCTAAATAGCTTGAAGAGGGAGGTGTCATTAAATTCGTATTTTACCCCAGAGTGTCGTAGTCGTCATCAGACAACACGTCGTCATCAGTCAACACATAATATAACAATATTATGTGTTGACCGATGATAATCTTATCGTCAGTCGGGTTTTGGTTTTTTTATATTAACAATTATTAGTAAAATATGGGTTACACATGGACTAAAATATAATGAAACATTTATTTTTATATAATATTTAAGTATATTAATTCACATATTTACCGGCTCCATGCTCCTCCAGTAACTCATCGACTCGGAAATGCGTTCCTTGAACCCGGGTGCGAAACGTTCGGGGTCCATGACGATAAAGGTATTGCCGAGATTGGCCGGTCGACCACTGGTGTCAGCCAAGGACCACGTGCGTATGTGATGGCCATATTTTGATCCTGGAAAGGGCATGTTTTTATTTCTTTTCGAGACTGCGACGGGTGAGCATCAGCGATATGAATGTGTTTATTAAGGTTTTCCACCATTACTCGCTTGTGATTCATTTGGCAACCTACACATCAAACCCACAGAAACTACGATCAGGTGAACGCTTAATATTTATATTTCATAATACTTTTTATAAGCTATTGAACACTTTTCAATAGACAAAGGAAAAATATTATATATAAAAAATATACCTGCAGTAATTCCACATAATACTTCAATCATTGCTGAGAGTCCGTAGCCTTTATACCCCGATGATTCCTCAGAGCCACCTAACGGCATCAGTCTTCTCGTTTTCACTGCCTGAAAATCGAAAATGTAAGCGTAAGCTAAGCAGAAAGACGTATTGATGGAATAGTATCACACTCTTAATATCTGATTTGTAGCGTATATGAGTAAAACTGTTAACATCTCTGAAAATAAGTATAACAATACCGTGAGTTTACACTGCTAAAACCATCACATAAAACATGTTATCTCTCTCCTTCTCTATAAAGAAAACAGAGATGTCAACATGTTTTAGGTAATTTTTCGGCAGTTACAGAGCGCGAGACGTTAGCTGTTATAGCAGCATTAGAACATCGGCGCTGCTATCTTGAAAACGGCCAACCTTTTGTAGATATATGTATATGCAGACCACTCGACATTAAAATTGTTTTTGTCCCGAATTAATTCTACCGGCAGACTTGCAAGATGGGGTGTCAGATTGTCCTCTTTCAATGTCACTGTTAAACATAGGTGTGGTACCGACAATGTTATTCCAGATGCATTGTACCGAGCTGTTCCCTTATCAGCTATTTCAACATCAAAAACCTATTTAACATCTAACGATAAATGGTACGTAGAAATATCTAGTAAATATATAATGGATGTATTAATAATCGTAATAAATTTTAAAAAAAATTTATTAGACATAATAAACTATTTCACTGTTCCAAAAATAAACATCATTTGACCTCAGAGTTTTCATGGAAGGAAGTAGTTCCACTAGAACTTCGCGCGAGCATTATTAAAGAGAACCATGCAGAGCCTACTGCAGGATACAGATTAGCGTTGAACACTGTTACACAAGGAGAGATGGGACGCCCTAAACAGTGCAGTAGACCCTCCCAAATTATATCACTTGACTTTATTGGACCCTTGCCCCTAAGTAGGAAACAGAATAGTTATATTTTAGTAGCGGCATGATGTTTTTCTAAATATTGGCCAGCATTTCCAGTTAGAAGAGCAACCGCTGCAATAGTCGTCAAACATTTAGAAGATTCAGTATTTTTAACACATGGCGTCCCATAATCCGTTTATATGGATTACGGCAGCCAACTTATTAGTAGAGAAATGGATGATTTCAAGTTAACTTAGTAGAACGTTACGCTAAAACAATTATTACTTGCTTGCCTTTAGTTTATGTGAGTCAAGACGTATGTTACGTACGTTTAAAGCTAAATTAAAATGGTGTCAAAAAATGAAGAAGAAATAAAAATTGGTATTCTTGCAGAACACCATAATAATAAGAATTTCAGCCAATTCTGGAAAAATACTAACAGATTACACATGAGGACAGGCCTTCCTGAGTCAGGTGATATAGCTAATATTTTTAGGCGGCATTTTAAAGTTGAATCGCCGCTAGGGCCAACCCAGCGCGACGTGTGCGATGCTGATGCATGCTTTCCGAAGCGAAGTATGACTTTTTCCGCTACAGAAGTAAAGGGAGTGGTGAGGGGAAATCCCCTGGTTTTGATAGCCTCAGCATTGAACACCTGCAGCATGCTGGCGTCCAACTGCCGGAATGCCTGTCTTTGTTAATTAACTTATGTGTGGGACATTCGTACCTACCTGAAAACCTTATGCGTACTGTGGTAGTACCTGATGCCTCC
This sequence comes from Papilio slateri, assembly GCA_018246275.1. NCBI lineage: Eukaryota > Metazoa > Arthropoda > Insecta > Lepidoptera > Papilionidae > Papilio > Papilio slateri. Next base: position 2,537 of record DWTW01002430.1, read on the forward strand.
GATTTATCTAATTACAGGCCAATTTCACTTGCCACAGTTATTGCAAAGGTTGTAGTTGTTGTTGTTGTGGTTGTTGTTGTTGCTTGGATAGTAACAGTGGTAGAGTTTAACTACCACTGTTAAACTCTACCACTGTTACTATAGCCCGCAACAACAACATCTGTTGCATGAATGGGCCGGCTCGACCGGTAAAATACTATGATCTCTCAGAAGACAGGCGTGAAGTAGAAGTATTCTGCGTTTCGTCTGATAAGTGAGGTGCCGGAGGCCTAATTTTAGTCCTCTTTCCCTTCCTATCCATTTTTACTAAGGAAAGGATGGGAAGGGGAAGAGGACTGGACGAGGAAAAAAATGAAATATCCTTTTTTCTGGTTATCCCCTCCTCTGTCCATTAAAGGTAGGCAACGCACCTGCAACTCATTAGCTTGTTGCGGATGCCTATGGGTAGCGGTTACATAACATCAGGTGACCGCTTGCTCGTTTGTTACCTATTTCCATAAAAAAATGATGTAATAAAAAATGTTTATAATTACAAAATTTGTTATTATCTTTTAACGTAGCATCAACTGAATGTCATCCTCCTCAAGTATCATTGCAAAAATCCGCTTCTTACCTTTTACTGGACTCCTGCAACATTGGGGGTCAATCCCATCAAATGGAACAACGATTATGTCGTTGGTCCATTTTGTAAGAGGACTCTAGGACATTCGGGCAACATCAATTCAATATATTAGGTACATGCTTCTTATAATTTCTTTAAGAACATTTTATTCACATATAAAAATAATTAATGTTTGTTTAATTAAATTAGTAATACTTTTGCTCCACACGTCAGTACTCTGAGATGGCAACTATACGGTACTTCCCCATATGCAATAGTCGCTAGAGACCCATCTATGAGACAAATACTGCTGACAAGTCGTATCTTGAGGTTGTTCGGGGTCATATTCGTATGCTAGCAGTATCTGTAATGGTAAACTTTAAACCATTAGGTATAGCTGAGAAAGATTTTACGCAAAATACGCCTCAGCCGTGAAGTTGCGGTAAATAACCCCCTACTTCAAATTAAATGAAAGTTTAAAATAAATGCTGGTTAATACGCGTGATAAGTTTGGAACATCTGCATGCTTAAGTCATGTGTTTTTCTAATATTGAGGAAACAAAACGTCTAAATTGTACGCATTGCAAAATTTCCAATTCAATATTTTTATTATAGGCATACATTAACAATATATACCGGTCACAATTCTTAAGATTTTTGACTACCGCTCACTCTCTAAGCTACATTATGTACCCAGGTATCTAATCATAACGTCGCGGGTCCTAATTTTGATTCCTTAATGATAGTCATTAATAATGTTTTTGAAAAATCCCAAATGTATTCTGGTTTAATCACATTTGATTATTTACGATATACCTTATATATTGGATGAAAGAAATAAAAGTCGAAAGAGTTTTGATTTTGAAATGATTGCAGCATTTATTGTAATTTTACACGTATAAAATATTTGTTTGTTCTGAATAAACTTTGGAACCAATTTTAATATTGTTTTTACCATTAAAATGAAAACCATTGTCGAGGAGTACTTAGTATAATTTTTTTCCGAAGGGAAAATACTCTAAATACCGGAGATAGCCAAATTTACTCAAAGGAAAAGATTAAAATAAAATTTGAAAATACTCGTACCAGACCCTAGAAGCGAACTAGTTAAAATCTGAAAAAAGAAACGTAAATTAAGCGTAATTTAAAAGATTTTATGTCCTTTAAATATAATAATTTGTATTGTGAACGACACGGGCAAATAGCCGACCGAGCGATATATTTTCTTCTACAGTAGATAAGGTCTATTAGTTATTAGTAGATTTGATAAAATTTGTTTCAATTTATTTTTATCTTTTAAGTATATATAATCAATAACTAACTTTTCCAAATACTTTTTAGTTCCCTTGTCAGCTCGACTTTATGGGGACACTAACAGCGCACGGTCTATAACAATTTGGTTCGTGTTTCAGAGCGGTGTACATCAGCGAAGTGGAAAGCCTTGACGACATTCCCCCGCGTAGCACTCGGCCCAAGTTAAATGGCAATTCGTTTTTTTTTCTCGGCAGCCGCGGATTCTGCGAAGCGCAAACAGGTCGGACGGGCTGTGCGCGAGTTTTTTCGGCTGGCAACATCGGGGTAACTCACCGCCTGTGTTACCAGTGTATTAATAAACTACTGTAATTATGTTATTCACAACAAACAGTTGAATATCCTAATGGCAAACGATCACTTGCTGTGGTTTTCGAGGTATTCTATCTATATACAATCTTATAGATTAGAAGAAGTCTAGGAGAATCCCTCGAAAACTATTAGAAAAGAGAGGGAAGTATTTATTGGAAGGGAGGGAAAAGGAGGTAAGACTATTGGCACTTTGTTACTTTACTTTAACACCACACTACGCCGGTATACTGAACTTACCTAATCTGACTGTCTTAATTTAAAGATTAGTTGTGGCTTTATTACTTAGTGTTCCCTTTTAGATATGTTTCAAGCTCTAAGTTCTCATAAGATTCTCCCCATATATTAATTATTTAGTAATTACATATTTTTGATTTTTTAATTTTTTTAAATTATCTTTTAAATCTAATAATTAAAATAATTCATTCATATAGATATTTAACCAGAGAAATGACGTATTATCTACCTTACCACGACGTATTATACTCTTAATAAGGTGACGATCACCGGTGTGATAAGAAAGTTTTTTTTTGACACACACTGATAACATTTATTTTGCCATGTATGGAAAGTTTCGCGCTGTGAGCGGCAACACTCGCCGGCGGCTAATTGGCGGCCGGCCGCGGCATACTAATGGACAGATTAAAATAGTTTTATGGTCCATAAACGTTGCTCAATATCTCGCATAGTGTCATGACAGTATTGGAAATATAGCAAGAACTTAAACGTTAGCGATAATGTGAAATTGAATCAATTGGTATATATAGGAATTTAAAAAAATCATCATCAAATCAAATCATCTTTTTAATCTAAGTAGCAATTCCATCAAGCCACCTTCACAGCAGTTCCGGATTAGAGTAGATTTCGTGTATTGAATTAATAATACTTTCAAAAGAATAATTCGAATGTAACGACGATTTCGGTTATGGCGACTAGTTTTAATGAACTATCCCTAATATAATATTATTTCCTATAACAAGTTCCGAGAAAATTCTTGCGGATATAGCGACCAAGTCGAAGGTTCATTAATAGAATCATTTAACTTTCTTATTTTTTGTTTACATGACATATGGGTAGCAGTTGTAATAATACGCTTTTGTTTATAAAAGATACAATAATTTATATTTATAAAAGATATAATGAATTTTTTAAATTAGGTACTTCTTTTTTTACTCTAAATAGATATGTAAGTATTTCTATCTAGCTAAATTCACAAATTCTGATTACATTAAATTTGTAATGACCTCAATGTATCAACTTTAAGCTATAGCGACGGAATTATATTGGTCCCATTATCGTCGTTATAACAGAAATCTGTATATTTATAACGCCTAAACTAGTGGCCGACACAATCCCTCCTGATGGTCACGTTGCGATCAAAGGTCAGAACTGACTAATTTACTATTTTCGCAGCCTCTCTTCTGTTGATTCTTACATTCTCAATAGATGCTGTTTCTATAGATTCCTACCAAACTCCACCTCGTATCCTATGGCTGTAAAGTCCATTTTCTACAGAAGTCCGCTGACGACAACGTTTAGCAGGGACGCAATACGGTTCTTAACTTCCTTGCCGATTAAGATACAATAGGAGGAAACTTAAGATTTATTTTAAAGCTGTAAAGGGTCAGGTGTCAACTGGGTAACTCATCAATATATATTTGTCTATATATACTGAGAAAAACCACATAAATCAGCGTAACTAATCATAAAACTATTATTGTAGTAAATATTATTTTACAGTAAAACGTTGATTATCCCAACGAATTGAAAAACATTGGTGTTGGTGCATGTGGCCGAGATGCGAATGTTAAGATGGATGTGTGGTATAACGAGAATGGATAAATTTAAGAATGAGTATATTAGAGGAAGTCTGAAAGTCGCGCCTGTGACAGACAAATTGAGGAACAAGAGTTTAGCGTTGTATGCGAATGTTATGAACGTGGACGGTATCGTAGAGGTAAGAGTAGAGGTAAACCGAAGAGAGTTTGCATGGATTGTGTTAAAGATGATGTGATTTCAGTAATAACGGCTGATTGAGGGATATGGAAGAGAAGGACGTACTGTGCCGACCTGACGTAGGTGGGAAAAGGGCAGGGCTATGATGATGATGGGTGTTGAGAAAACCGGGAAATCCGACTAAATACGTATCTTTTGCATTACGTACCAATAAAAACAAATTTATAATGTAAATCTGGTTTATTATTTTAGTAAGTAGAAATATATGAAGTTAAGGTTAACAAAACATGTTCGTATAATGACTATTATCAAAAAGTGAACCTACTCTCTTACTCGCAGCTAGGTTCCGCTATTTTCAGGAAAATAGCGGAAAGGAAATTCGGTTATGTGGTCGTTCGGATAATCCACGATCTACTGTACTTTAGTTACGTAACGCAATCGGCTTCAAAAGGTTTAAAAAGTTTTAAACGAAGTGTAGCTCTAATAACTTACAGCTTCTTCTCATTAAAAAGAAACATTAGGTATGAATTTTGAAAATGTGGAAATCTAAAATATCATGTTTATTTGTCCATTATGGACTTAAAATTAAAGAGGAATAGCACAATGAACATATATACGACGGTTGCAGTTTAGTTTTCCAGATCGACCCACCTATAAGTGGTAGGTCGGTCTTCGTTTTTAAGATTCTTACGAATAAATTTATCGGCATTTAAACAATTTTAGGTCAATAATAATAAAAAAATCGGCAATATCTAAACGTTAAGAGAATTCGAAAAAAAAATCAATTACACCTTGTATAGTCAAAAAAAACTAAAACAGAATAAAAAACCTTCTGGATAATCCATAACTTCACGTTGTATTTTGAAAGTCATAAGGCTGGCAGCCGCTGTGAGGTAGACTGGGAGTCGGTTGTAGACGACGAGCCCCATAACGTGCGTCGTTTTCTCGCTCCTCGCCAGTCTGAGCGCCGTCAGAGCCATCTTGTCCGCGCCGCGATTCACAACTCTACTGCTGTCAATTCCTTTACACGTTTTATAATCAGGAAGCGTTTGTCTTATGAATAGCGCCGCCTGGAAAATTACTAACGACGACAATGTTGAAACTTCGTGCAAAATAAATAACGTGTTAGCTGAGCTAACCCTCATTACGCGTTTTTGCTTGCGGAATACCCGTCCCCTGTCGGACGCTCATCTCCATAGCTAGTCGCCGGACTGGAGAAGCGAGGGTACGGTCGCAAAGTTGGATGTATGGACAAAATCGGCGCAGACGACTCGCGACAGCCGCTTGATATTTAGCGAGAAACCTAATGTTACCTTTGAAACAGAAGTTAGGCAAGAATTTACATCTAATTCTTTCTTCTTCTCTTCTCTTTCTTAATCATTATCTTTAAAGGAATGTATATTTTACAATCAAAAGTTTTAAGTTCACTTTGCCTTTATATTTTAGTACGAACCTAAGTAGTTGCCAATGATCAACACTAAATACGCAAAAGGAATCAGATGGATATCGCTACGTTGACTTACGTCACTTGCACCAAATAAAGCCGAAGCCAAACTTGGCACACCTGTGTCAAGTGGTGCTTAACTAGTGCCGTACTCAAGCTTGTTATAACGTTGCTTAAATAATAACACAATTACACTCAAATCCCATAGTTCTAACACAATATAGTAAACTTAACTCAAATTAATTATCTTAACTTTTTTAATAAGGTATTAAACTAATTACTGCGCCACAAAAACTATCCTCAGAAACCCAGTCTCACAATATTGTTTTCATTTCGTTCACATAAATAAATAAATATGCGCTCACGCCCGTAGAGGGGTAGGCAGAGATCACGGATTTCCATTTGGCGTGATCCTGGCACATCTCTCTCCCTTCATCTACATCGACGCAAACATGCTCGTCGGTTGCGGCTTCGTTCACTACCTTCAATAATTAAAGTAACTGAACGATCCCAGTTTCTAATCTGTTTAGGTCGCTCCCATATTAATAGTCCAAGACAAGACTTTCTAGCACAAGCTCTGCCGTTATTCGTTTAACCGCCCTTTCGTAAAACATCAAAAAAGCATAAAACGCAAAATGTGCTAGATATCTTTTAAAGATTAAAAATTAAATAAACAATAAATGTTTAAATATTTATTAAAATGTTTGCTTCCTTACACTGCGGCGTGTTTTTACCTTGTGCCGATGCAAATGACAGGCAATGCCGAGTGGCGGCCGCCAAATCGAGAAACAACGAAGTTCCGCATACTCCGGTACGCGCAAGCTAATAAGTGATTAAGTCAATTACTTACGCTGACGCTATCCTTACTTTATTTGCATAGTATTGTTAAAGACTATGTAGTGATTTAATTTCCTCGTCTCCATTTCATCATCTGATGCTTAGGTGACGGTTCGTCTTCAATTATTGTGTCTACAGCAAACAATTGGAACAAATTACCAACGTCAGTTCTTCCATTCAGTTGTGACTTGGGTTAGAAGGCATTTAAGAGAAGAATAAATGTAATAATGGTAATGCTAAACTAATGTATAGATTATAGTGCCACGCGAACAAAATTCAATTAAACTTTAATTGATTTCAGGTATTATGATTTTAGAAATTATAAATACCCTTTTCGCAGGCCTACAATCAAATATCTGGCGCAAAAACACACAGTAATCTAAATTTAATTGCAAGATGTGACTTGCGTGTGGGCACTGAGTGTGCTTAGGTTGTTAAGAGACCTTTCCTAACAAAACGTCGGATGAAAGCAATCAAGTGAACTCAAATAATCATTAATAAAAAATTACAATAGCCTTAACTTATTCCCTACCCTATAAAGATTCAAAAATATGTCATTTAGTTATTATTGAGATCCGTATTCTTGAGCATTTTTAATAAATTATTTGGATTGAAATAGTTGCCAGTAAATAATCTAATATTCTAAATGAGAAATATTTCTTTATAAAACTCTGAAATTACTGAACTGATTTTAATAATTCTCTTGTCATTAGAAATGTGACTTATCCAGGTTCCCGATGCTAAAATCAACGAATGTAAGATTGAAATAGAATGGGAATTAATTTAAGATGAGCGATGATTTAGCCGGTAGCGTCGTTAAGGCATATCGATCATAAAGCCACTGGCCATGAGAGGGAACTGTCGCGACAGGGGTAATTTAGGGACATCAACGCAACGGTGTGTGGTCACAGCGACAGTTAGACACGACGCTCGCTCGTCGATGCCTTTTTGTCCACACTCTTCGTGTTATTTCCACGTAACGGTGATTGTGAAACAACTAACGGCTGGTTGAGTCGTGTTCTCACATATCGAAGGTATATTTATCGTATTAACAATTATTTATATGAATTAGTAATTTTGAAAATTTTAACTGTTAGTAAATCTCTCTTATAGAATGTCTACGTCCTCTTGCCGCGTCTGTCTGTCCACACGATAGACACTAAAACTACTGAAGAAGTTTTCATTAAGGTTTTACCAATAGATGAAGTGATTCATGAGGTAGTCTGGTACGTTATTACGAAAATGTTAGCCTGGGTAAATGATCTACTCAACATGCGTAGCCGGGGCGGATTGCTAGTTCATGTAAATGAAAGTTTATAAATATTCAATCTGTGACCTTGTGTCCGTGACTGCACTATCGCAACTTATTAAAACGACACGCGATAAGAATGAAATAATATCAAAGAATGAAATGTCAATTTAAATATAAAAGTTATTTATCGCCTCACGCGACAAACGACGCTTTATCTTATCTCAAAAGAAATGCCTCTGTTCTTTATCAATTTTCGCGAAACTACTTCGCGGTAACAACAATGCTCGCAATCAACTAAAAGCCGAACCATTTTCCAATTCCATTTCCTTTGCCCGGCGAAAATGAAGGCGAGGGGCGAGGGGCGAGGGGCGAGCGCAGGGAGCACTGTGCGGAAACATTCGAACCCCGGCTAATGGACAAAGCCAGGGAACGTTTCTAACATTCTTAAAATTATTATGATTTTCATTAACACATTTCTATCACATTGATATTTTAGTGTTTTTGACCTTTTCATCAACCACATTGTCCAAGAAAGTCAAACGTTACCGAGTTCGTAGATACCATATGGAACGAGTGTATATTTATTTACATATGGTACTTACACCCGGTTTCTGAAAGGCTGATTTACGAGTAAGTCGAACAGGCGAACAGTCAATTGTCCGATGAAATGTCATTTGGATCGCTAGAAAATAATCATCTACTTCTTTTTTCTTTAAGAAACTGAAATCGATTTGACATTGCAGTTAACCTGACAGTAGCGTTAGTCGAATAATTTTTTTTACAAACCTTCCAGAAAC
>DWTW01002431.1:0-11042 GCA_018246275.1 Papilio slateri
GCCGAGGAGGGTTGGCGTCGGGCAGGCAAAACACTATAGACTACGGTCGTACTGTGCCGATCCCACGTAAAGTGGGAAGAGGGCAGGAAGAAAAAAAAACATATTTATATAGACCAACGTCAAGTACCTAATAACATACACAGAATATCGATTAAAAATGTAGATGGATCTAAACAAAATAACAAAAACGATTAAAAAATGTCGAAATATATTAATCAGTTGAAAATTTAAAATGTAAATACATGTAATGATCAGAGTAAACAAAGCCGTTTTATAAAGAATTATGGGGCATCAAATCTATACTAAATGAAGCCATAATAAGAACAAACGTACTGCTTGATGAATAAACATTTTTTTTTATATTCAAATGTTCAGTATTCTATGCGAGCAAACGATGGTACATTTCGTTCATAATGAAATGCATAGAAATTTTTCGTTAGGCTGAGCTTGAAGTGGTATAAGAATATATTGGTATTTAAATTCAAATTCGTTACAACTACGAACAGTTTATTGTTCTTTGATAGCACGATTTTATTTTATAGTACCATTATTTTCTACGTCAAAGAAATAAAGAATTTGTTTGCATACACAAGTAACGAAAACCAAACCAAATGTATGTTAAATTTATTGTAACCTTTCGAAATGTATAAATGTGACTGGGCCAGCTAACTTCCTTTTACCGATCTGTTAATGTTTTAATTATAGTAGACGATTATTTTTTTGCGTCAATATGTAGTAGGAACCGGTAGGTATCTAATCCCAAAACAAATTATGTAAGAATTTTGAATAACTGTCAAAATGCTTCTGCCTCGATTTGAATTTGTACACAACATATACGTTAGAACCTACGAATTTCCATCATCGACGAAAGGTTAGATCTTATAATATCTGTAAATAATGTATTTTTTATATTAGTTATAAAGGTGAATTTGCATAAAGGTTAACTTAAATTGTGCTTTGTACGTTTCTCAGCCAGATTTGCACATTTTTTGACACATGATTTGCAAAAAATGCGTGTCTATTATTAAAAGGGGTTGATAGAGGTATTAATTTTTATTCGCTACTATACTCTTGCAAATACACATCAATCTCTTTATTAGACAATAAAGATATATGAAATATGAATTTATACGTTGAAATAAAAGCTTGTTACAAATAAAATCGATAAAGAAACGAATTAATTTAATCTAGAAACCAATTATAATGATGAAAATTTAATGTTGAAGTAAGAAGATTACAATCAATATAGCAAGTAAGTTATAACCAGTTAGTTAGAAATGAAATAATCGCCTTTGTTCTATCCAATATGGCTCGCATCCGCGTAGGTGTAGAAAAGACGCCATCTAATGAAATGAACACACCGTATCGATCGACTCTCAATATAATTGTTTAAATTTATTTCCACGTTGTTTATAACCCCGTGTAAGAATCTCGCATAATGATCTAGCGAGATTCTTACAACATAGGCGCATAGGACACGAATTTAAAAGCATCGATATGGGCATCGTAAACATCGCACCGCGAAACGAGTTCCGGTTTTAGAATTAATCGAATTAAACTTAATTATAGACAAGCGCTTGAATAATATGAATGGAGTTGTAGTGAATCGACGACCATAAATAACGAACGGTCAAATCTCGAATTAAGTTGAGCACCGCAAGCCGAGATGACCATTACTCTTCATAAGGCATCGTACTCATCTAATGATTCCCAAAACTCAGACTACCGAACTAATAAACATCGATCAAAGGCTATAGCATTAATAAAACGAATCAATCACTGTATTGTCTATAACGAATTCGATTTTATGCAAACAGGAGAAACAAGAAGATGGGTTTTAAAAATTAAAGGGAATAACGTTTGACGTGTACCTACTGTGCAATATAAGAAGGAATCGATTAGTCATTATTTGATTTAGTTCGGCGAGCGCTCCGGCCCCCGCGGCGCGGCGGCGGGGGGCGGCCACGAGCGCGGCTGCTCTGACTCTTGCGCTCATCAGCGGAACCTTCGACACTTTATACATGGTACTTAAGGAAATGGATGAGAATCCATATTGAACCTTACAAAAGATAATTAAAATTATTCGAATATCAAATGTAATTCTTCCTTAATTCTCTCCTTGCCGAACCGACCAAAGTGATATATTCGTATACATGGTGCTTTTCTACACCTAATAGATTTTTATACGCCATTTCAACTGGTGATGATGTCTTTGAAAATAAAGTAGAATGGAATAACAAGTTATTACCCACTACTACCCCCAATAAAATATTATAACATAAAGCGTCTACTTTATGGAATGCATTATCTTAACAATTGGTCATGTTCTGGATATACGCTGGTGGACATAGGTTTATCGGAATGGGATATTAAACCATTAATTCTTATAGATAGTATCTTTTATACACAGATGCCCATCCATTGAATTCTGTTATTAGTTGCCTTTCACAATATTTTAGTAAAGCGTAAGTAATTTGGTAATTACACAATAAATAACTCTATAAACATTAAATTATTTACTAACATTAGCAGCTCACACCTTCATTTCATTCAATCGATACAAAGCCTCGTACATCTGAGCAAATCATGAAATTTACAATGATTTGACAGGTATTATATACGTGCCAATAGAAGCCGATTCTACACAACAAAACTGCTTGCAGACTTGTACAGAAGTAATAAAACATCGAGGGGGGTTAATTATGAATAAGCAACTCGGGATTTACAAATAAAAAAACACAAGTAATCCGAACTCAATGCAACATAATTTACCAACTTTACATGCTCATTTGTGATTAGCTGGCGCGAAAGGGCAAATCCTGCATTAAGATAGGTAATGAGGTTAAGTTCTAAATACAATGACACAAGGGCTCCAGTTATTCATATGTGCAGAGCAATATATTCCCTACGCACTTGTCTTACAGCCCAGACTTGCGGTGAAACACCAGAACTTGCTGACGAGAGTGCGGTAGAAAATTATTTACAAAAAGGTGGAGCACTTAACAACCTATAACATAATGTAGACTTTATGTAAACAAAAATAAAGTTGATAATATAACCGATATTCTTAATGAAACGAAGAAAGAAGTTAACGATGGATTGTGTGGTAAGTCGGCACCCTGCTGCCGCGGCCCCCGACCGCGTCTATCACGGACAAGACATCGATTAGTGATCGAGTGAATTCAATTGCTTGGCGAGGCATGACTCGATACCGTCGACGAATCGAGAGACGGATCGGATCGAGATTTGTATTGTTCAATTTTTCAAAAATTTGCATTTTAAGAACGTCACGTCAACGACAACGCTGAGTCATTTGACAAATGAAATGGAATTGATCTTGTCCCTGATATCGAAATGCGTTGAACGTAAGCCCTCTTATTGTAATATGATTACTGTCAACTCAAGGTTTCTTTTTATGACACTATAAATCTTGAAATTATAAACAAAACGTTCGTACAATGTGACCTTTTTCCAAGGTTAATTTATAACATGTTCTATAATGAATATAGGTAAATTTCCTTAATTTTTTTTGCTTAGCTTATTTTTTGTATTCTTCTTCTTCTGTCTATGCCTTTTCCCAGTTATTTGGGGTCGGCCTTCAATTGTCCTAAGTCTCCAGACAGCACGATTCTTAGAGGCTAGTGCGTCAAGCTCGATATCTTTCAGATCCTTTTGGATCGTCGTCAGCCAAGTGGTCAGTGGTCTTCCGCGATTTCGCGTCTGGAGTACTTAATAACTAAATTTCTAGTTTTTCCTTTTTTTATTTAAGTATTCCAAAGAACGTTTTAATCGAAAAGTATACTATTACAGAAGGAAACATTACTATGGGATTAGGTATGTTCACGTACGAAATCCGGAAATAAATCTAATTGTATTGGCGCTCTCGTTGAGATGTTTCGCAATCAATTATCAGTATTAACAATGTTTTAATAAGGATGAGCTTTGTTTTGGAAACCAATTCTTAAGAACAACTTTTAAAAAACGACATAATGTTAATTTACATTTCATTAATACTTCTTAGGCCAATGGTAAGTGAATACAAGTTACTACAAGAACTCGTTATACTTGCTTACTTAATCTCTAAAAGAAATCGGAAAATAGACGAGTATGACACAAGCACTCTCATTGAAAGCAGTAATTCAAGTTTATTGCAAATACCCATAGTTTTTATTTACAATAAAGGATTGAAAAAGTAAGGCTTTAGATTTGAAACTTAGGTATAAATTATAAAAGGAACCAACGCAGCTTATGAAAACCCCGTGAACCATTAAGAGAGTCTCGTGAGACAGGCCTATGTATAAATATAGATTATAACTGTCTGGAATAACAGTTATAATCTATCTTTGTGCCAAATTTCAACCAATTCCGTACAGCCGTTTTGGTGTGTAGGAGCAACAAATATCCTTATATCCATCCACCTATCCATACATCCATCCAAACAATCGTATTTATAATATTAGTAAGATTGCTATTATTGACTGACTTGGTTTTACATATGTGAATATGCGGACATATTGTATGTGAATAAGTGAGCATATGAATATGTGGATATATTGGTATAAGAAAATGTAAAATTGTGAGTATATTATGTGAATATGTAAAAATGTTATTAGGTTAGTTTGTGAGTATGTGATTATGTGGATATATGAATATGTGAGAATGATAGTATTTTTTGTGGTAGAAGTTGGTAAACGAGCAAGTGGTTCAACCGATATGAAGTGATCGCTACCAACAAAAAAACAACGAATTTTAATGACTGATTACTTTCAAGACATTTCTATGAACCTTTGTGATTTATTGCTGAATTTTTTGTCTTTCTTACCAACAAAATGTGATTCATATGTGACGACCATTGGTCACAAGGAAATTAATTCCAGGGTTTTTTTTTAAAACGATACGTTTTTATATTTAATAAGATCGATTTATTTTGTAGAAATAGAATTGTGCAAAGGGTCTTTCACTATAAATAGAATATTAATATTTTCAGGGGTTAAATCAATATTTGCTTAGGTAAATTGCTTTGCCATGTGAGCTTCCATAAAGTTTTAAAATGTGTTAAAAAGTTTTAAAGTTTTAAAATGTGTTTTAAAACCAGTAAGCGTAATAAATTACTACCCGTGTCGCAAGCGTGATCTCTTGTGTATGAAGTCATATATTGAAATAATCCAAAGAAGCTGCAGCTAAGATTTCTATCAACGACCTATAAATAAAAGTTCAAACTCCAAATATAAGGTCACTATTTACATAATTTAAAATAATTTTCGTTCCTTTCATAAAAGTTAAACAAGGAGTTTAGTGTTTTTTTTTTAATGAAATAAATTATACTTGTCTACTTGATCTCACAAATATGATAAAGGTGTAATATTTTACTTCCATTGACAGTTTATTTAGTTCACTGACAGTGACAGTACAAATGTCAGTTCTTATCATCAAGCGTAAACAAAGTACCTATATAGTTCAATAAATCTGCCTTTTTTGTTGTTATAGTTTGTTTTCTATTCTTAAAATAAATTAATAGTTACCTACTCCTAGATTTTAGACGTTATTGGACGTGGATATAAAACAGAAGTTACAAATCCATTATGACTACTTACTGTGTATTGTGCTAAGTTTTAATAGGGCTTGAATTCTTGCAGCAATTGTAAATTAATCAAGTTAATTTCATATAATAGCACAATGTCGGCGTTATTAACAGCTGATTGGTTCCAACTAGATTCTTATTACAGGTATTTATTGGCTTAATATTTTATTACTTCATTGTCAAGTTAATATTTTAATTTGGACATATAATTCAATTAAAAACAAAGTCAGTACTAATGTTTTACTTGCATTCTCATAGTTGCCGTTACAAAGGCATTATGGGCTAATGGTTCACCTAAAGTAACGCTACCCATAGGCATCTGCAAATAAATTGCAGAATGCAAAGATGCATTGCCTACCTTTGTAAGAAAGAGGAAGGATAAACAGTAAAAAATATATTTTCTTTTCCAATTCATCCCCTCCCACATCCAATCCTCTTCCCCTTCCCATGCTATCCTTAAGGGGGAAAGAATGGGAAGGGGAAGAGGACTAAAATTGGCTGAGAATGTGTTTGATATTATTTTATTTGGTATTTATATACAATCGCTTTATCTACATTTTTTTCTTGACTTATTAGTGATTGATCTTCTTTACACTTATACTATAAATGGGCGGGGTACACCACTAATTCTTCAAATTCTGCTGCTTTGCAGTAATATGCAAAAATTTGAACAATTGTTGATAGGTTAATTAGTTAATATAATTATTCTTTACCACATGGGTATACCTATTACTTACCATCAAGTGAACATTCTATTTGAAAATTTTCAGTGTAAATCTGTGTATTGAATAAAAAAACACTTGAATTAACAGTAAAAATATTTATATATGTAAAATGTTTTCAAATTTGCTGAATTCATAATGTATTTGCAGAAAATTTGATCTATACACAATGGTATGGTCTATGGATGAGGGCTTGAGCAACATGATAGTCAGCGGTGCACCATATGGTGGCCCCATCGCTGTAGTCAGAGATAGAAAACAATTTGTTCGGATTGCCACAAATGTTAAACCTGTGATAACGATTTACAACTGTGTTGGAAGTGTTATGTCAAAAATTTTGGTATGTATTTATTTGAATTTTATATTTATAACTAGCGAACTGCCCCAGTTTTGCTTGGGTGCATAATATAGGCAAAAAAATCATATTGAAATCTGTACCAGCCTATTATATCTTCTGCAAAAATCATCTTCAATTTCAATCGGTTTACACAAAACGGTAACAAATTACTTATGTAAACTTTCCTCCTGGTCATGAATGATGAATAACTACATCTATAGGTGATGGTTTATAAGTTTATTGTGTTGGGTGACAGGTAGACACAAGGTGACTTTGTTTTATAATATTGTATTTAATTGCTCATTGTTCCCTGCTCCATTCTCACCAAATTGTAGTAGTGATATACCTAATTTCCAGACTTTTTCTACCCTAGATCATTTGTTACAATTTTAACTTTGTTTACTTCTCACCTTATCTCTTTGAGTTCTATTACACTTGTGAATAAATATCTTGATTGTGGTAATACATACCTAACTAAAACTCCTTTCTTTACATTTCAGTGGAACAGTGGAGTCCTTATACACATGGGTTGGTCTGATGGAGAGCAGCTGCTTTGTGTTCAAGAAAGTGGCGATGTTCTCATTTATGACATGTTTGGTGCCTATCAGAAGACATTCAGTTTGGGTCAAGAAGTCAGGGATACAAAGGTTAGGTATTTTTTTACAACTTTTACTTTGCAAATTTCGAATATTGTCTTGGCAATATTAGTGCTAACTATAAGTGTTGAACTGTCAAGATGTAACTACATGAATTATTAACTTTTGCCATTGATAAACTATATCTACACTACAACATTAGATCATCGTGCATCTTCCTCTAATGCATGCCTGAGCAACAATAGCGGGTGCATTAAAACTACAGGACGTGCCTCGCATACAACATTTCCTTAATTTTAGTAATCGAAATTGCGGAAAGCAAAGTTAAAAAAAATCGAAGTTATCAATAATCATCCAACATATTATGTTTTTTACTTGTATTGTCCACAAGCACAAAGATTACACAAATAAAATCCGTTTTCCATCCATCTTAAAGACCAACTAAACCTAACCGAGGTGCATGAGGTATAGACAACCTGCATGCAACAAGAGCAAGCATAGACTTCTTATGGCACAGCGCTTGGTGCAAGACAAACTCAAAATTGTAATGCAAAATGAACATTAAAGCGAAATTGAAAACACACTGCTGTAGACATAGCTTTATATTGGTGTTTCCACTTAAACGAACAAAACTAACCTTTACCAACTATTTAAAGAGTAATAAATTAATATTAAAGCATCTGTTGGTGGTACAGTTTGAAACTGAGTGGTTAGTATTACAATAAAAGATGGTCTTTTTTTAATTTGCCCATATGGCATATATACATTATAATATAATCTCTATTTCCAGGTGTGTAAGGCGCAGCTGTTTCCCAATCCCCATGGTATTGGTCTAGCTGTGATTACATCCACCAACCGCATGTTTCTAGTCAGCAATGTTTCCGATCCTAAAATTAGATCTGTACCAGATCTGCCCAGTAAGTTTTTTTTTTCATATAATGAATTCAAAACATAATAAGTCAATTGGTTACTTTACATTTCTTTTACAATCTTCAGGAGCCAATGACCCTATAAGCTCTTGGTGCGTCTTGAGCTCTGGTCAACGATCCACTTCCGTGATTGGTTTCCTTGTTTGCAGAGACAAAGAAATCTACAAGTGCCAACTCGGAGAATCTGTAGCTGTATTGATGGTAATTATTACTCTTATCCTGGAAGCTATTATGTATGTATATGATTCATTTTTTGTATGTTTACTTGTTGTATTTAGTGACCAACCTTATTGCAAAATATTTTCTGTTCAATTATATAAGTTGTTAATGTTTTCAGCGTCCGGAAATTCAAAATCCATACACTCAAATAGTTTCAATAGTACCGTCACAAAATGGCCGCCATGTTGCCCTGTTCACGGACTCCGGCTTCCTTTGGATCGGATCCTCCAATTTCAAGACCAAATACTGTGAGATTGATACAGGATATATTAAACAACCCAAGGAATTAGTATGGTTAGTGACATTTGTGTCCAATATAATTATCTTTAAAGCTTTACATGGTACAAAACAAAGTCGCTCCCTGCTGTCTGTACGCTTAAATCATTTGAACTACACAACGGATCTTAATGCAAATAGACAGAGTGATTCAAGAGGAAAGTTTATTTGTTTAAAACATGCATATTATAGTAGAGGAAAGCCGAGAAACAATCTACTATCTCTGCAGAATCAATGCTATATAATCTTTGAATGGTATTTATCTATAATACGTTGATTTTAAAGTCTTAGATTTGTTTTTTTTTTGACAATTTTACTTTCTTTTGTTACCCATAGTGTAAGTGTATATTTAATAAGTCAACTATTTCATTATTATTATCACTCTGCCATTTTCTCTTTGGACACCGATTCGATACGCGGTGTTTCTAGCAACTTCAGGGTGAGAATACAACAACAAAAGTGGTGCATGTACTGTAAATTACTTGTACTACGTCTACTTTACAGCCGATAGTCGTCCACTGCTGGACTAGGCCTCCCCCATTGGTCGCCACAGAGATCGGTTACCTGCCGCTCTCATCCAGTGAACTTCCGCAACTTTAACGAGGACGTCGATCAAGCTCATTGCCACTTAAACTTTACAATCGTTGGCTATTAACTATACAAAAATATTAAATATTTCTTATTGCATTTAAGGTGTGGATCACAAGCGATAGTGGGCCACTGGGACGACATGATGTGTATATACGGCTTCAACGACACAGTTGTATCCTATCCTTACGATGGACCATTCCATATAATTCCCGAGATGGATTGCGTTCGGGTCATCTCGGAAATGACTCACGAATTGATACAAAAGGTGCCCGTGGTGGTCGATAAAATACTGAGAATCAATAGCACCGCTCCAGGATGCTATCTACTTGAAGCGTCTAAACAATTCCAGGTGTGTGGTTCGAAATATTTATTTCCCTTCAAAATAATATCTAAAACCTGTATAACGTTGTTGTATGTTGAAGTATCTTGTTTTTTTTTTCTTTCCCTTTCACAAATTATCAACTTTTCATGAAACCTTCATAATTATACGTCTAAATCTCTCAAGGATATGTTTAATTGTTGGGTAATACTTAGATAAAAAAATAAAGAAATAAAGAGCAAACAAAAATAAAAGGTAAAGAAGGTCCCTGACCTTGCCTACGTCAGGGGTACGAGAGGGCGGCAAAAAGCCGCCCAATAAAAAAAATACTTAGATAATCATTGTATCGTTGATCAACATCGCTAACGCTTTCTCACCGCGTTGTAGAAAGTGAATTTGACAGTTCTTGGGTAGAAATATATTTTAGCATAATTGGCACTATCTAATGAAATCAATATCAGTAAAAGCTATGTATATTGAGAGGTCTATGTTCTAATAGGTGGTGGTCCTTTTGCAATTGGGACGTACAAAGCTCGATACAATATTGATAGTTATAGACAAAGATGTTACATACCTCCAGATACCTAATCGGCGTGTGAAAAGGCTTTTACTTAAGTTACCTACTGGCGCCTTCGTAAAATCCAACAGTCAGACGTTCCCCGCGGTACTAATTAATAGTCTCCGTGTTTGTGATCGCTTCGAGGAAATAAAATAACACGAATATTTCACAAGTAATTAATCAATTATTAGTAATAGTCTTGCAAAACTAAACTAAAAAATGGAGCTTCATTTTTGAACTATGAATTTGTATAGAACTTTGAACACGGTGCCGGTGGAGGTGTATAAATCTATGGCGATAGATATTTCTGTCTATTACAATCTGATATCAGACGGACAGATATCAGCTTATTTCCAAGTTATATAACTGATAAGTAGTTAAATTACAGAAACGTAGTCACAGAGCGGACGAGTACATCCGCCTGGTCAAACCGGACCTGGCGAACGCTGTCCAGGACTGCATCGACGCGGCCGCCTTCGAGTTCAGTCCTGACGTCCAGAAGATGCTGATCCGTGCCGCTCAGTTCGGCAAGGGCTTCATCCTGGACCCGGTGCTCACCGACCACTACGTCAAGACCTGCCGCTGGCTGCGGGTACTGAACGCGATACGTGACCCCAAAGTCGCTATACCGCTCACCTTCCTGCAGTATCCTTTACTAATAATTCATTCTAAATAATTGTACTTGTTAAATTAGTCTCTGTTATGTTATGCTGCTTTAAGTTTTGCAGTGTACATTTTAAGGTACTACGCGAGTACCATAACATGATATTCGTCTGGTATGCGATACACCCTCCTATTTCTTCAGCGAGCGAGATAGCAATACTATTTTAATTATTCTTTTTAGGTAATTACATGAATTTTTACATCATGAATAGTAATTAATTTTAGTACGTCGTTGTCACTACACCAAAGC
>DWTW01002432.1:0-11041 GCA_018246275.1 Papilio slateri
ACAGAGCACCGCTGAAACAAAGCCTTTGCCAACATCCTCCGGCGCCGTGGAGGAACAATTAGAGAGTTGCGCAACTCACTCCGCGTCTAACTCCCCGCACAATGGACACCCGCTTTAATTGGCTTTTGTTTATTCGGAACATATTGTTAAGCTGTTATCTAACGGAACTCGAATGTCCATCAAAGTTTTGTCAAAATTTGACCTCGGTTTCAATACGTATGTATCTTTCTTTTGAATACGCATAATATTTTTACGTCGACATCGCAGAACGAGTACCTGTTGGTGGTAAATGATTGTATGTTTATTCAAATACGATGACGATATGTCGCTTACACTCAGTATGTTTCCAAACCCACGATGGCGTTCCTACTAGAATGCGAGTTATGTGATACAGACGATGACGTAGCGATAGAATGAGGTGGTAACCTAGACTGATAAAGCGGTGGAAGGTGCCACTTTTCGTACCTTATTAAACGCTTAAATTTTTCTTTCTTTCATTTACCTTATATTTTTATGGGAGGCGGCAAACGAGCCACTTGCTCTTTTGCCGCCTCCCATAACTTCTTCACCTGATGTTAAATGACCGCTTGCCATAGACATCTGCAACATGCAAATAAGTCGCAGATACGTTGCCTACCTTTAATGGACAAAGGAAAAATAATTTGCCTTTTCTAATTTATCTCATCCCGTCTAATCCTCTTCCCTTCCCATCCTATCCTTATTAGGAATGGATGGGAAGAGAAAGAGATCTGGAAATGGGCCTCCGGCATCTCACTCATCAGACGAAACGCAGAAGCATACTTCTACTTCGAGCATGTCTTCTGAGAGGCCGTGGTATTTCACCGGTCGAGTCGGCCCATACACCGCCACATCTGGAGTGCAGTGTCCCTAAAATAGCGGAGGGTATGAGCCGCAACGCGCTGTACAAATGTCACCGACGGATTGTGCGATGTGACGTGTCATGTCTCGACGGTCAACAGTCACACGTCTAATTTCCAATGATTCGTTTAGTTCACAGTTTGCGGACAGTTTATAATGCCTAGTCGGATTATAAACTGAGGAAGTTCACAATTTGTCTGAAACTGAAACATTTCTTTCGTTAACATTCTTCTGCATATATCCCTAGGATGCATGCATGCATAGGGATGTTTAAGCTACAGAGACACACACAGAGAACCACCTCGCTGATCTCAACTATCTATGCCTGGCCTGAGGGAGGTTGAGGATTGCACTCCAGACTCCCTCAGGCCAAGCATACAACAGAGGCCGCATTATGTACTGTACTCATCGTCGGTGGCTAACTCGATGTTATTGAGCCACGTGCTATTATTGTAAATCAGGTAAATGGCGAATCCATTGTTATTAATATTCACTCCAATTCGGTTATATTATCCCGTGAGTCTTAAACATGTTTTGGTTCTATATTCATTTCTAATACTATATATATTTATTACATAATAATTTATTCATATGCACATAAATAAAATAAAATATACATAAAATAAATTAAAGCAAAAAATATATAATTTATTTCCTGGCAATACTAAATGTCATACACAGGAAAAAAATCATGCATAGTATCTTAAAATTAAACGGAATAGTTAATCACTGGATTCTATAAGACAATTAATAGAAAAAAAAAGGAATTTATGCTGTTTTTAATTAAATTGGATACCGACTTTTATCTCGTAATATAAAATAAAATATTATAGACTTGGTGGAAGCAACACAATAAGCAATCCTAGAATATGCTACAGTGGAAGTGTTGGTCGTGAGTTTAGACTGCCGAAAACATTCCCCTAAAACATGTTGTCATCTCTGTTTTTTTATAGAGAAGAGAGATAGCAACATGTTTTATGTGATGTTTTTAGCAGTGTAAACTCACGGTTACACTAAGCGGTTAGGCGATTTACATGTTCCGTGAAACGGCTTTGTTGATGTAAGTTGTAAAAGTTACGGGAGTTCACTTGATGAAGGTAGCATGGGACCGTCATTCTGGTGGCGATCAATCAGCCTAGGTCCAGCAGTGAACCGCTATTGGCTGAGAAGAAGAGTGACAAGAACTAGCATGTTGCGCAATATGTATGCAGACAGACGGGACTTCATTAGGTTTCTACTAAGTATAAAATAATGTACCATAGCTTGGTTCGTGGGACGGAGTCACGTGAACGATGAGTAATTGTGCAAATAAATTAGAATTGCAAATGGCCGGCTTTGACAAAACACGTATGAACGATTCATTTTATTGCCGAAATTGTTGGAATCAAACATCCTGGTACCTCATGAGTGGCCATACATAAGTTTCTTGAAAATTCTAATAAATTTATGTTAATAACGGTTATACTACCCAGTCTTTGTGCCGCAGGTCTTGGATTCGATTAGCAGTCAAAGCAATATAATGTATCTGTGTGTTATTTAAATTCTTACATACAAGAGATATGCATAAATATAACCCTGTGACATGCAGGTGTATGGCGAAAGGCTCGTCGCTGTCGTATTTAGAAGTAGAACTCAATAACCTCAGCGACAGGGAATCGAATTCTTCTGGGTTTTTTTTCTATTTTGTTTCCAATCTTTGAAATAGTGCGCAATCAAATGAATACGTTTTATTGTGTATAGAAAAAAAATGGGTTTTTATTTTTTGTTGAGAACAATTAATTCTGCGCACGATTCCCGCGATATTAATCTAATTGTGACTGACTTAGCTAGTTCGCAGGACGAGTGGCGGGATAGTTGTTCATACAACATACGTATGGCGCTAATTCAAAACTAAGGTCATCACGTTTAGACAGATTTCTTTTATCAATTTAACAGGACTTAAAACCCTTTCAAAAATCGTCTTATTAGATAAAGCTTTAAAGGATTGGAACATAAAAGCCGAGCTCTTGGGTTAAATGGTTTTGGTCATATTGTAATCATAATATTCAAAGATACACAACAATCAAAATATCACTTTAAGATATAACCCGTCTTTAGATAAGGAATCTTGAGACATCTTAATAGCTTCGGTATCCCGGAAGATAGAATTCCATGTGTACATCCATTGCATTCCATTGTCAGACAGTGAAAATAATAAGACAGACAAATATGTCGTATCGATACGAACACGACAATTACTCAAGAAGCTAACGTTACGATTCCGTGTTTACGATGCTAGAAGCAATATAATCATACCCCATTTCGTATAATATAAATTAGCTAAAGATACATTTATATTGGGTACATATCCAACGATGCAAAGTTCGTAGCTAGGTTAAACTGCCCACTGTAGCATTATATATTTGGACCGGTGATCTCCAACCTTACAGAATACAGGTCTGAAGTAGAGGTTATACTTGAGTGGGTGCCGTAGGTTCAGGCACCATCCTGTCGCCGCTCCTTCCTTTCTTTTACTTACACATTTCGATATTTTCATAGAATGTTGCTAACGCATTCGTTACTATTTTAATTGTTGCGGATGTTAGTTGGTTGCGGTGGTCACTTAATACCAAGTGAACCGCTCGCTCGTTTGCGTTCTAACATAAGTGTGCAGTGAAATTTAAGTGATGTAACCTAAAACTATCATTTATCAGTTCAATTTATCGCTCATGTCTATCCCCAGGGCTAGATGGCTTGAAGTGATCACACGCTACATCAATAGCTATGTAATTGAATAGAGGTGGGCAGTGTGACCTTTTTGTCCTGTCAGTGATGACCGTTCTTGCAAAATGAAGATAGGTCAAATGCGCTGTAGGCGTTGATATTGTTCTGGCAATAAAACTGCACTTTTGGGCGCTACAAGTTGAGACGAGCACGACATAAATATTTATGAATTTGCTTTTGTTTTGTAAAATTATAAATTATACCAAAAACGTAATGGTTTATAATTCGACTAACTTTTTATTCAACTGATTTCATGTACATGACTGCACTGGATTTTTGTCAAAATACTAACGCCCGGTTTCTGAAGGATTTGTCAAATTTTTATTCAACTAACACTACTTTCAACTTAACTGTAATATCTAATTAATTTCAGATTCTTAAAGTTAATGATCATGCATGTAGCAACTCAAATAACATTTGATCGGACTTTTGACAGATAGCTAGGAATTTTTTCCGTTGTTCAGCCTTTCAGAAAAAAGGCTTTAATGTTGGATTTGCATTGTGTCTGCTGTAGTCATGGTCATTATAAATTAGTATTTTAAGTTACTAAAGAAAGTATACCGAATTACTTTAATATTTCGTTCCGCATTTATTATAAGGTGTGTCACGATGTGTGGTCGTGTCCGTCAGTGTGTGGTCAAGAGCTCACATTTCAAAGCTAGTAGTTGCTCGCGTTCGTTATTTTCCATATACATTACTCATACTAGACACATAGATATTACTATTGAACTAGAAACACGGCGGAGACAAAACAAGACGACAAGGAGAAAGTGTGCCGGCGCACTTCAAGCTTTCAGGCTGTACCGGCACGCGACAGTCCCTGTCTAAGCTGGAGTCACGAGCTCCGCAGTCACGATTTTACAATTCTTTTCAAACTGGAACTTAAAACAATATTTTTTAGTGATACACATTAAGTAAAACACCAGCAGTGGTTACTGCCATCTCTTGCTGTCCTTTTTAGCCGATAAAATGCACTTTAGACGGAAGTGTTTGTTGTATGTATATCGACTAGAATGGCAACTTGTTGTATAGACAAACATATGCGATTTATATACATGGTTATAAAATATAAACTTCGATCATATAACATAGTGCTCCATAATGCCTGCCTACACTACTTTGTGACGGGGATCAGTATTTATTGAACAAATTAGAGTCTTGTCGTAGTGATTTAAGATTAGAGGATAATTTTGGTGTTGACTGGCCGCTAGCCATGAATTAAAGTAATCATTTACATTGTTAGACCGCAAGCGTTCTGTCACGTGACTTAAGTAATGTGACAAAATCAATATTTATTTACCGTCGGTACCTCATCGCGTGGGAGTCTGCCTTATGGAGATACAATAGTGTATCACTTGTGAATATTTAACGATCCAGAATTTTTACTGCTACTTATACTGCTTGCCTTCTGTGAAAAGAGGTACACGAGGAAAAACAGAGGCGGTGATAACGGACAGGAGGGTAGGTCTTCGGACACTTTGGTTAACAGAGGAAACGGAAAAGTACCTTACCGACTCATTCACATCGGATACGCAACAGCTTCTGCTAGTCGATGTCTTGACTACTGTTTAAGGGACTATGTTTTAAGGGGAAAACTATAAGTACACAAAACTATCAACATTACACATCGAGCCCGAGTTATATTCGGCTACCTATGGGTTTGTAGAGCGTTTTGCATTTTTGTTCTAGAAGAGTCTGATTAAAGCTAGTAATAGAGAATGTGACATGATGACAAATGTGTGATAAGTCTTCCTACAGGTGACTGTCTGTACGTACATTAATGGTTGTCTATTGGGATGTGAAATGATTTTCTTAATTTTATAGGTCTACGTTGCGTCTGATAGGTGTCGGAGGCCTAATTCGAAAAGAATTATCTCCTTCCATCTCGTCCTGTTCTTCTCTACGTCCCCCATACACAAAGTCTGGCAACTTTCCTGCAACTTACCTATTTTTTGCTACCGCTTGCTCGTTTGCCATTTTCTTCCATGAAAAAATTGGACCCGTGAACATAGTGGATTAACATTTTGTTCTTATTTACGTCTGAATTCATCATATGAATTTCGATTAGGTGAATGTTCTAATGTTCGTCTGTGATGTAAAAACTACTAATAGTACCGATTAATAAATAATGAAAACGTGAGCAAACTGACATATACCCCCTCCGATTTGACCACTTAATTTCTTGTAAGTCAATACATTGAGGTGTTGGGCTGCGAGTGGTAACTACACCTCATTATTGCCCGTGGAGATAATCACTTTAACAACTCCGCTCGCAAGACTGAAGAAAAAGGTAATTATGTATATTAAATTGACTTTAAAATGTTAAGGCTTTTCGCGTTTCGACTCGACATACTCGAAAAACTAGGCAAGTTTCGGATCTTATCTATGTAACGAAAAATCCAAAGAATTTTACATGTACTCAAAAGTTACTATGATGATTAGTGACATATTGAAAAATAACAAATATATTAATTTTGGCGTTTATTGTGTCTTAAAATATGTGGCAGAAATGTGTTGAAAATCAATTAAAATAATATTAACATTGAAATACCGGAAGTACATAGATAACAATATATTCTATGAAAACACTCGTCACCAAAGCAAGTTGCAACGATATCGTTAGCATAGGCGTTTGAATTACGAGATTTTTTTAGGTTATCAAAGTCATGTCACTTTCGGTGACGCTGACAGTAAACCGATGACAGTTCTGTTGACATTTGACCCTTGCCGCGCTCGCTGCGGACACTTGCGACATCGCCTGATGAAATCCCCGCGAGACGCGATATTCTCACGTTGCCTCCATCTCTCTGTAATTTTGTTACCGGTCGTTCTGTGAGTCAAAGGTCAGATTTACAGGGACAAGATGTGTTTTGTTTCGTTTGTTTTACATCATTATAGACGCTAATGACCGAATTTCACAGTTAGTGCGAAATTCATAGTTAAATTCAGTAGATTTGTGTTAGTTAGGTATCGTTCCTTAGACTATATTTAATTAAGTAAGTTATATACATACTAGTTGCATACGTTGTATGTTCGGTAACATTTCACACCGAAATTCAATGGAATTCGGATAGTCTCAACACCTAACTATCTCAGTCTGTGCTCAGATTGTATTTGAAAGACGTTAGAACTCTTTTAAAATGTTGCATCAGCCACCTTACCTGCCTGCAACGCCGTAGTGAAATCAGCCAGAAGGACGTCATTAATCTTATTTCAGTTTTACATAGAGCATGTTGGAATGCGCGGCAACTAAGTGAATAGTGTATTAACTAGGATTAATGATGTTTCCGAAGGTTTCGTAACGCCCTCCCTGGGTCTTGAGGTCAAATGTACTTCATGTGTCAAAAGGCAGATCACTTAGAGTATCAAGCATTATACTGCGGAACGGAAGAGGAACGACAGTGTCCGTCTCTGTTAAAGTAACAATATTGTATGACCATTGATAGACGCAGCAGCGGAGTAACCTAGGCTGCCAAAAGAAACATTTAGTTAGGTCACTGTTAAAAATGCTTAGGGTTGATCTATTGGACATTCGGTAACATCAGAATCGGAGAAATTACGGATGCCTTGCAGATGCTTGACGTTTGCTTGGAGGCAGTTGTCATTACAAAGAATGTCACATGGATATGCAGTTTTCCTTCTAATGACAATTGGGCTTTCGCAAAAAATGCATTCGTAGTTTTCCACCCAGGAGGCGTAGTTCTTAACGCGACCTACCGTGGCAACATCTAATATTGAATTATGAACGTGGGAAGTAAACAATAGATGTTGTTGTCAGGTGTTCGTGAAGCTTAGGAACGGCTTGTAACGTCGCTTGACACGTCGTAAAACTCAAGGGTTATGAAAACTAAATATTTATTTGGTAACTTTTATTATTGACATGCAGTTTTCCTATGCTGTGAAACATGATATACTTTTGTTGTAACTTTTTTTATTTAATTCTTTCTGCCATAAGCACTTATATGACAATAAGTGATCATCACCATACACCCTTGGATGTCTCGAGTACAAAGTAAAAGCTTCCGCATAACTGATAAACAAAAAGCTAAGGAAGTAAAAAGGTAAACGGTCTCTGCTCTTTACCCTTTTCATTTAGCTCCCTTCTTCTTACGCGCAACATTTTTTTTTATAAAACATTGCCTTTCTCAACGATTTCTATAATGTATATATTAACCGTTGGAGTAATAAAATTTTGTAGGAGAAGATTTACATAGCCAGATGGAATTGCTGTCTTTGGTATCCCCATACACAAATCGATCTATGGATAGTGATATACGAGTACAAAAAGCCTGAGATTAATTGTGCAAACAAATTTTATTTCGAACATTTTACAATTATCTCAGAAGGTGCGAACGGACTAACTGACCATTTGAGCTGCGAGAAAATAATCGAGCAATTAAATTCGCGTTATTTCTAATTTGAAGTCGAGAGGGTTCCGAGGTCCTCCTCAATGAATCCAATGGCCTATTCAAGCTCTATGATCTGTAAGTCCTTTCTAGGTTCGCTGTGGAATTCGATAGAGTGACCATGTATTGTATGCGATACAGAACTATCCTTAACAAACGCTATAAATGTTCAATTAAATTAAGTCATTCAAAGTCTCACTACTTCGTAAGGCGGAAATTTTTAGCTAAAAGTGACAAGTCCCTCTTCTTGTCCCTCTTCGCCGCCGGTCCGCGCACGGCCGGTGGCACGTAATCTGTATTTACCACTTTCAAAACTGTGACCACAGGATACTTTGCGAGAGATTTAATGTAAACAGGTTAGAATACTCGCTACTCGTGGAATGTGGTAATGTAGCCACCAACTCCTAATTTGTCAGTAAATCACATTAATAAATATTATTGCTTCCCCACATACTGTTGTGTTTTATTTATATTATGATTATAAGATCAGTCTATAAAAAAATGCAATTCATTATATTGACCCTAGTAACAAATAATGTACAAATCTTAAAATCATTAATGCTTCATTAGTGGATTTAGCAATAACTGGGATTCGAACCTTGACACGTGGCTTCTTTGGTACTAATTAACAATGCTTTTTTTCAGCTCACTGCAAAATGACGACAGTGAGGGCAAGAGGATACTTTATGCCTGACGTCATTGGACTTACATTTTAATAATACATTTAGTGGCACTAAAGGTGAAAAATTAACTTTGATTGTTTGCGTGTATACTGATTTCAAATACAATCGTAGTGAGCTTGCAACAAAGGGGACCTTTAGTTTTCGACTGAAATACTATTGACTTATTTCTGACCGATTTAGTGGTCTCGTTCAAAGTTATAGCTACTTCTAATACAGCTATTCATTATGAACCGACTAACTTAAGAAAGTCACAAAATACCACAGTGCATATAATTATCCTGATCATCCAACTGGTTTATATTTCGGGCTAGAGTTTTTTTTTATGTATTTTAGAATATCAAATGGACAAGCAATTCAACTGATAGTATGTATACTACAGCTATGTTCCTATTAGATATATATCCTAGCTTCATAAATATCCACCGAAAACACACTTTAAGACACAGTACGGACACTTATAGAAACGCCGATATGGTATTTACAAGGACACATGGCTTATAAGGTATTGTGAGTATGACATAATGAAGAAGGAATCAATAATCGTTCTAGGTTATTAATGGCTTATATTTCCCATGAGGCCATATTTAGGTCTGGAGGCAGATCGAAAGATTAGTCACACTGTATCTACTTGATAAATGTGTCACCATGGCTATACAATTTTTTTCACAAGCCTTAAATAAAGCCTTAATGTTAGAGTGGAAAACAAAGGAAAACAATAAATAAACTCCCACATATTTTATCCCAAATGAGGTGGACAGAGATACGATTGTCGTTATGTCTTATCAAGCTTATCGAGTTCTTAATACGGCAGACATTCATTGATAAAAACCGGCCACGACACTTACATGTTTCAAACATGCTCCATATCACTACGTGTAGTAGAACAAAACTCCGACGCATCTCGTGTTATAGAACAAAGCCCGCCGCATCTCGTGTTATAGCTACATATATATACAAAGCCCGCCGCATCTGTCTGTCTTAACACGACGAACTCAATAAATACTAAACGAAACTTCCCCACTAGAGGGAGTGATTTGTTGTGGTTTTGTAAAAATTTGCTGAAATATTACGACGATGATTGCCGAAGAAGCCGTAATGGTTGGTACAACGTTACCGTGTATCATCACATAAAACATGTTGTCTCTCTCTTTCTCTGTAAAAAAACGGAGATGACAACATGTTTTATGCGAATGTTTTAGAGCAGTGTGAACTCACGGTTACTACAAATAAAAACATGTTTGTGTACAATGCCTTGCTAAGCCCGCGCGGGGAAATAATTTGACAAATTAAATCTGATAATGTTACTACATTGATATTTCGGTATCTATTTAATTTGTTAATTTCCAATAACAATATAATTAGGTAATGCGATTATATTTTCTCACAACCATTGAATGTACGAGTAAAGCCAATTCGAAACGTTGATCGTAAAAGTTAGTAGATGTCGAAGAAATATCGATCCAATTTTAATTTTCTTATCTATTCATTAGGTAATATTAAATCAATTTTAAGCGCTTCGATTTCAGGTTAATTATATTTTACGCATTTTGTGACTAAATATTTCTTCATATGTCCGCTAGCAACTAGGCCACACTAGGCATAATTTACATTTGCCTTACTTTTTTAATATTCTTGGTGAGATATTTAGAGATGGTGCATCCTAATCGAGTCGAGCCTATCTATCCAACTTATTTAATTCAGAACCCCGATCACAGATGTGTTGTTTATATTAATTTGCTATTCACGAAACATTTTCGTTGCAAAGACACCGCCCCTTTGGATACTCTCTGCGGACCTTGAGGGCTGTCCGCGAAGATGTTGCGCGGTTAGTGCCCAGCAGCAGATAAAATTTATGAGCATTTATGGTCCCTGCATAAGTTTGTGCTGTTTTCTATAATTGAATGTGTTCAATCAGAATCTCTTCTTTTTATTGCTTGCTTGGCGCCAAATGACTCAGACCATGAGCGATGTTTCATGATGTTTGTTTCCTTCTTAAGATGCTTGAGGGAAATTCCAGGAAAATGTTATTCGAACTGATTCTTATTGCGTTCAATATCGTGGTGTATGAAACATTTTTTTAAAATTATCAAGTAAAAAACAAAAAGCATTTTGTTTGCTTTTTACTCAATAATTTTCTACAGGCCTGCTTATAGCCTACTTACAGTAGGTTATGAGCAGGCCTGTAAAATAAAAAATTAAAGTAAAACCTGACATACTAAAGAAAGGCGATATAAGGAGTACCCGTAACCGACGAGCATGTATGCGAAGATGTATGGATGTAGAAACACCTAGAGAGGTGTGCCAGGATTG
>DWTW01002433.1:0-11041 GCA_018246275.1 Papilio slateri
CCTCTATCGCTTCATCTACAACCATACATCTACGCATACATGATATATCATAGATAATATACGTAATTATAATATATCCAGACTTGTACAACAAGCTGTAAAAATTTATTGTCAAGGTGCTTCAATGCTTCAATCAAAGCGAATCGACCCGAATGCAACCCATCCAGCAGTTAAGACAAAATTTATACATAAATTAATTCTCAGACGGAACGAAGTTTGGCTGGCTAGTAGATAGTTAATGCAGCATACAAATAAATTAATTATTTATCATCTGAATGACTGAAAAAATATATATACATATATATTTGCCTCTAAGATAGATAACATAGTGACTTGTCAAAGATATCGGCTTGTTCGTACCGTGATTAGTCACACCAGAGCTAGTCACTGTAATATATAACGAACGTAATATTTAGATAAATATTCAAAAACAAGAACAAATATTTGCTGGCCGCCATTAATCGGCACAGCAGGTCTGCAAAATCTAACATATGTAGATGAATGTTCTGATAAAAAAAGTATCTTGTCGTTGAATAACTGCCAAACCGAATGCCCGCATATAGCCCGAACGGATTGCCCGATCGGCAATAATCGAATTGCTTCGGGCCGGCCTTGCCGTTCAACAAATACTGCCGCACCGAACGTGCCGGCGGCCGGCTTACAAGTAATGCGGCGCGTACATTACATTGTTACACGATAAACTCGCGTCGGCCATTTCACGCACTTTACACCGAAGCTATTAATTAACGCTAATGACTCATATACATCGACCCGTGCGAGGTGCGGCGCGGAAAATAAGTGTTATCTATATTTTTCCCGACTGATAGGAGGGAAATGTTTTTAACGAATATATATATGTGTGTGTATGTGTGTGTGTTAGTATGAACATATGTATGTCAGTTTTATTGTGACCAGTCTTAGCCTAAACAGCTTGACTGATTTTGAAGAGATAGGTGTATACTTCCCCGAAGTATCACAGGGGTACACTCACGTGAGCTAACTATTTTTAAGAATATTAAAATATCTTATGCGGGGTGTTATATCCAGAGTTGGTTGTATATTAAATGACCAGCCATTTGATATTAACGGCAAGTAAAACTGTAACACTGCGACGTCCGCTCCCGACGGTGGTAGTTGGGAGACTGCCCCACCGTGGCATCGCCACAGAGCAGTACCCTACTCCTCTACTGTCTATGCCTATTGTGGCATTACCATAGATTATTGAATCACTCATTCAATGTCTATGCCACACTGTTTTCTTCGTAACAATATAGTAAACAGATAAATTAGCATGACACGTCATACACTTTCCCGACAAATACCCGCGTCCGACGACAAAATAAAAATGCCGTTAATCGTCTGTAACGGTAATAATATTTTCACAATAAAACTGAACACAAAAACAAGTAAACACGCCCACCTCATAACACGATATGGCATCGTGTTGTGGTTCAGGTACGTGAAATAAATATTCCCACAAAACATTACTTTAGCACCCGTTATATAGAAAAAAATGATAGCAGTAAGCAATATATAGTTTGTCCCAACTCAAGATGTAAAATTTGTAAACCAACAAACGTCACTTGCCATACATGGGGGCAATTACATTTCTTATAAGTTTTCAGTGATTACCGCCGCCGATGTACCGTCACAATATCAAAGGGGCGAACCAGTAGCCGTGCCATTATCATTTATTTTTTTTATTTCATTTGTTTCTCCAAAAAGTACCAATACGTCGTGTATAATTCAAGCAATTCAATTGGTCTACTAATGCAACCCTCATCTTCGTATCGCATCATTGCAAACAACGTACACTTAGCCGATGATTTTGTGGACATTGTGAGATAAGGTAAAGTCAAATTGTAAAATATGGATAGCTAAGGTTATAAGGTAATGTGGTTCCAAAAATATTTTGGAATTTACGGATTTAAGCGTAAAACGTAAAGGGTACCCTTTGTTTACAAACTTTACATCTCGACTTGGAACAAACTATAGCGTATTATACACAAAGTTAACCCGTGTACTGTTTTTTGAGCTACCAAAGTTGAAATCCTACAAATAGATATGATTATCCATTATAAATTACTTGGTAATAATAATCTATATATTATAAAACAAAGTCCCCTTGCCGCGTCTATCTGTCTGAACTAAACAGTCTGAACGATAGAGTTAAAAACCACAGCACTGACTTACGTACGATTTTCGCCAAACCGCCAAATGAGGTACCTTGATTCCTCATTAATGAATTATATTTCTTAAACCTTATGGTTTAAGTATATAATTCATTAGGGTCGTTGTGAACTGGCTGAAATATGAAGGTGATCATTGAAAAAGACAATTAGGCCACAATATGTTGATCTACAAACATATGTCTATCGGCATTAAGCGGTCGTAGAATCTCTTCCTTTTTCGTATTTATTCCATTCTTATTAAAATACATTACATACTAATACGGCATCCCCGTATGGCTAAGTCTTAGTATACAAGAACTGGTCTTACTGTTGCATGCAATGTGGTCGTCGTATAAGGTAGCCTGAGTAAGGAATTTAAATCATACTGTTTTACTCAAGTTAGTATGATCGTATTTTATCTTATAGGAAAATTACTGTAAGATAAAAAAAAAACAAGCAGATCCATCCATCACACGAACAAAAATTTTGTTAACTTCTGCCGAATACATTTAGAATAATTAATATATTACCTGCAAACAGGTATAGTTTGTTCCAAGTCAAGATGTAAAGTTTGTAAATAAAGGGTGCACCTTAGCTTTTACGCTAAAATTCGTAAATTCTAGAATATTTTTGGAAACCAACTTTTTCTCACATTACCTTATAACATTAGCTAACCATGTTATACAATTTCATTTCACTTTATCTCACAATTCCCACAAAATTTCAACATATCCGATGAAAATGTAAAAAGTGTAATGGCCGCCATGTATTGTAAATGACTTTTGTTTGTTTACATACTTCACATCTTGATTTGGAACAAACTATACCTGTTCGCAGGTATAAACTTTACATACTAGGTACTCCATCTCCTTTGCAACTCAATGATGAAAATCCGATACAAAGAGATTCGACAAAACAAAAGCAGTCGACGTAGTTCTTAAAGTCAATAGGTTGAAGTGGGAATGAGCTGTTATCGACAACAGTGGACACGATGATGATTATTACATTACCAGTCAATTACAAAATTAAATCTAAATACTACATAGAAATAAAAACTTGATTTGAAAGTAGTTTTAAATTAGCCAAATAAATTATGCATCATTGTGTGCAAATTTACACCTGCGTCTAGGTTGTACACCGATCAAATTTCATTTCGTTAGCCATACAAATTTGAACTTTATTTGTATGGCAAAATAATTGAAGTATTCACGTTCCTCAATAACGTATAAACAAAATGGAACCGGTCGCCTCGAACGTTTTCCTCTGTCATTGTATTGCGACGTCCTTAAACCTGAGCTGAATCTGCACCGACATTGAGAGCCCCGCCCTCTCCCGCAACCGCCAAAACCCGTTCGATCGGTTACCATTTACAATGATATTGTTGTAGCTTGTTTTTCATCAAAATTCATAAAAAAAAAATTAAGTAGTTTGGCTGGGAATTCTACTGAAATGAGCACAAACCATTAAATATAAAGTAGAACCAGTTTATCGCCTTCACATTTAGTGCACCAGCTTAATGGTAAAGTCAAACAGAAGCCCTTTGGATGGTGGTAGAAGTACGCTGCGTCAGTATTTTCTTTCTCATAAGAATATTAAACAAAACAAAAAAGGGCTACTAGCGAGCCAATCTTAATCTCGATCCTCATGAATAAGAAATCATGAATATTTCTACTATGGATGTATAATAAATTACGGAAGAAGAGCTGCCTAGTAATATCAACTTAGCGTACATCAAGAATACAACATACTGGAATTCTTATTTAAACTTTTTCTTCCTGCCCTTACCCCACTTTATGTCGGCACAGCACGACCGAAGTCCATACCTTGATCGGTTTTAGCTAATCTTTTTTTTCGGCCGGCCGCCTGTCTGACGCCAACCCTCTTCGGGCATATGTATGAAATATATATTCGAATGGTGGATTCGAACCCATGACCATGTTGTGCACATTTCGCGGTCCGTGACCATTAGACTACTAGCGCTTAGGATATCTTATTCAAATAACAAGGAATAATTCGTACAAGATAACTGTGAACAACACAAACCCGACGTAGCAACGAAGCTATCATATGTTAGCCAAACAGGCAATATAAACAGATGTGTAATAAACTCTGCGCACAGCTGATTGCAGTGATTAATTGGGCAATCTGCCTAAACACTACTGCTGTTGCTGTAATATCATTCACGTTTACCTCAATAATATTGAAACCAAAAGCCATTGTCTCATCGAAGAAGGAGGAAGAAGGAGAAAGCGGTACACATGATGTTAACTAACCACGACAAAATATAAACAACTATAAACAACAAGATTATTTTTGAGAAGTTTTGGTATAAAGCGATACCCCGAATAGCGGTTGTTTGCTCTATCGACACCGAATGGATTAAAATGAAGTTAAAAGAGGAAGATTTTATTTTAAATGTTTATATTCAATTACGTCCTACGCTTCTCGTCAGATGTCATCTTTCGAGGAACTCATAAAAGCTACAACAACATTATCCCAAACATGTCACTATTTTAAAGCTGAAAAACTGATGATCCGACAGTGAAATAAAACAATTATGAAAAATCGATCGCGTCTAATAGGATAGTCTCGACAGCATTTCACCTTTCACCCTCAATGCCAAATATTTCTGATAAACTAGTATACGGAGCCAAGTACGACATTCTTTTAAGCAGGCGACTGTACCGGATTGTGGTTATGTGGAAAATTTGCCAAGTTTGCGCGACACGTGTTTGATAAATCTATACGTTACGTGACGTACGACGTGTTATATAAGCTACGAACAGACATTACGTGACAATCTATCACGCTTGTCACGTCGACGAGTAGGTAGAGATTACAGACGGCGATTTTATAGTATCCCGACACATCCCGTGTCCAGTCAACAACTTTAATGGCACAATTAAAAGCTAGCTGTACCCATTAAATTGCGTTAAATATTTTCATTAGTCGAAAATTATTTAAAAAGAAAACTGTGTTTTTTGTCAAAGATACCGCCAGGAACATAGATCCAAAAAGGCGAAACGTCTTAACTGACAAATCTGCACCAATGGTTCAATAAATGCACGCGTCTATTAGTTAGAGCCAACCTAAATGAGAAGATTCATGCGTCCGCCATATTTTTTTAAAGTGTACTGCCTAACTAGCCCCATGCTAATCATAAATCCAGGCACAATTTTAAAGTGTTTAAAAAACATAATAAAATAGTTTTACCTTCATAAATAATACATAAATTTTATTTTTTAAATAATACCAACTCATTAAATTGTATACGATTAAAATAGTTATACATGTTTCGAAGAATTAATAATCAAATTAAAAAACCGCTTCCGATAACCGAGCCGGAAGTATTCAATTGATAAAGCGGCGCAAGTGGGAAAACATTTACATTATTCTAAAAATTAATGAAACCTCATTTGAATTAAAAAAAAATTATTAAAATCACCCCCATGTTACGGTTTTACTAGTGGGAGAGCCATCAACAGAAGTTGTTGCATGCGCCAGCTTAATTACCTCACAGAAAAGCGTCATGATATAGAAATATTCTGAATTCTCACCACTTTCACTACTCTTCGCACTTTCCTTACCTGCCCTGTTTTCACTATAAGTATGGTCGGCATAACACGTTTCCTTCTTCCAGTCCTATCTGTCAACCGTCATCTCAGTAGTCACTTCTTTCTTGCTCATGTCGTCCTTCACGCAATCCATATATTTTTCATAGGACTACCTCTACCAATATATCCCTCCACATTCATATCTGAAACTCTCCTTGTCACATGCAATTCTTCCGTCCTCATAACATGCCCTTACGCATGTATCCCTTCAGTTTCTAACTTTTATTATTGCCGCAGATATTAAGCGTAACGATGGACATGTATCTATTTAACTGTGAGTTCACAATGCTGAAAACATCACATACAACATGTTGCTATCTCTCTTTCTCTGTAAAAAGCTGAACCGTGAACTCACGGTAACTTTGAACCGGCAGTTTGTTTCCTTTTTCCATTATAAAAAAAAAACACCTTTTCACAACACTGTCAAATTATTCTCTGTCGTTCTGCAACCTCTAACGTCTGTTTAATAACATTATTCACAGTGGTCGATCCAGGATTGTGATTTGGGGGTAGCAATAGGGTCAATTGAGGGTAGGTCTTATTAGCAAGGTAAACACTAAAGGGCACACAAGATTTTATGTAGTTTAAATCACAACAAAGTATTGTCATGCTGGCTAAAATTTTTAATTAGAATAATGATTATCACGTTCATTTTTAGACTTGTCACGGAAGTATTATGATGGTTTGAGGGGTCTTAACCCTCTTAGCCCTCACCCCCTAATTTCGCCTGTAATTATTTGTGTGCCTACCAATCAATGTTAAATATATGCACTATATAATTAACATTGGTCAAAATAAACTCTAGTGAAAATTGTCTCAGCTACCAGCATCTACTTTCATCTTCAGTTTCATCTACTCAAATCACTCAAAAAAAAAAACTAACGCTAGCAACGGCAACTATACAATAGAAAATAGTAATACGTTTAACTATAAGATGTTATAACAAATGGAGTAACTTCGTAAAATACAAGTTAACAAACCAATGACTACGTTGAAATAGACAGCGCGGCACGGAAATAGAACCGAAATAACTTTCGCTCAAAGATGGCGCACGGCGAACTGAGTCACGTGCCCACGCTAGGAAGGGGTTCTACACTAAAATTAGTGTAGAATACATTTCAGATTGTTAATAGATTATTTTTTATTTAATTTATTTGTCTATGCTCGAAGTATTTATTCATATTTATTATTATTATTCTTATATATCTAAGGTACTGGTGGTAACTACAAATAATCACTTTAAAGCACAAAAATAAAGAAGTGTATCCTACTGACAGTTGTCCGGGGCTTCGCACGCATTCGGTTCTTACTTGCCTCGTTAGAAATGTTTGAAAAATCGGAAACTTGATTCCGCTCCTAACAACTTGGTAAAATGACAAAAAGTTGTTATCCGTCGCCATGGTAACTTATGACATGACAATAACAAAATGTCAAGAAGTTATCGGCATGTCATACTACTGACTTACTATGGCAACCGATAGTAGGTTATATTTTTCTACACCTCGGGAAGGTTTTTTAAAAGGTGTCCTTTACGATACTCTTGAAAATATGAGTACAAAATTTCATGATGATTGGTTGAATAGTTTACGCACGAAAGCGTAACAAACAAACTCACACTCGCATTTATAATATTAGATAGATAGGATTAGTATGTGACTTGTTTCGTTTTGTAGCTTTCCATTGCTCCAGGAAAATTTTGCGACAGCTGATACGACACGACAAATTTATAAAAATCATATTATAAAAGAAGAGGAGGAGAAGACAGTGGCAGTGTTGTTAGAGGTCCTCCCAGAATAATTTATATCGGTCAGATTAGTGATACACTAAAAGAAAGGCGATAAAAGGAGTACCCCAGAGGAGGAGTATGGACGTAAAAGAAGCTATTTTACCATACATAAGTACATTTTATTACAATGCGTTACCGTGGCAACGAAGTTGCTTCAACTTTCCTTCATCTATAATGTTGTAAATTAAAGTCTTGTGTAAACTAATAATATTACTGAACGTATTTCAAGTCTAGCGACAGACAGACATCGAGGGCAATGACTAGTCGGCAGTCGACTGCCGGCTGCGGTTCAATATTTATCGCGCAAATATTGACTATGTAAACAATTTTAGCGTCTGAAACTATTCCCATTGGACGAGCCAATGTCAGAGTTTATTATGATTAAAATTAAAAAAAAAAACAAGAATAGCCGCGCAGCATCCCGTCTGGTTGTAGCCAGTAGCATGTTTTATAAATAGGCAGCTAAGTATCTTCTACTTTTGACCACTCTAAATACAGTAATAAATTCTTTGTTAATTTAAAAAAAAAACACCCAATGTCCGAGTTAAGTAAACTAAAGTATTTATATCTTTAACAAAATTAAAGCTAAATGATTAATTTTTCATCCAGATGTTGTTATTATATCCAATCCAATATTACTGTTGAAACAAAACAGTAAATAGATAAATAAAAATTTTACTAATATGTAAGTAAAATTGTTAAAATACACTATTGCGTTTAAATATTTATAAGATTAATATATTACATTGATATTTAATTTGTCAAACTAACACTGGCAGCGTACCCAGTTCGCAACTTTCAAGACATAAAAGTTTCAAATAAACCACAAACAATTAAAGAGTCATCAACATTCAGAGCTAAAAAGTGCAAACGTAAGTAACAAAATTTTTAAACAATTTTAAATAACACGATATTACTCACCGGGAGGCATTTTTGTATCAATCCAAACTTTAAATTGTCTCGAAATCCATGCCAAGTAAAAGACGCCAATTTTTTTTTTTTGCTCACAAACTCAAAATAACGCCAGTCACATACTCACTTTACAAAATCTAGATATATAACATTTAATCACACTTAAAGAGTAAACATAATATGTTCCCACTTTAATGTCGATTTTTATTTTATTTTAATAAAGTAGGCTATGTACACTGACGTCTGATAAGCTCGCCCCAATAGACGTAACGCGCGTAAAAGTCAATATGCAAATACTATAATCTGTGACAACGTGACAGCGCGGGAGCAGCGCGACGTGGACTGCGCGCCATTGCCCGAACGCGCGCAAAGCATTATCAAAACGATATTAGTTATTCACATCGAGTAGCGATCCTTTGTTCTTTTATTTATAGACCGTTGACTTTTGACACTGGCTGGAAAAAAAATAAGGACTGTCACGTATAAAATTTGGAAAAAAAAGATTATCATATTACGTCAATTTCTAAAAATTATATGCGAGAAAAATATTTTGGGTATACATTTTTTATTTTTTTGGTTATTCTTTGACCATATTAATGACTTTACATCACCAGAATTCCTGCTCGTTTTAAAGGAGGTTTGCATAGTCTTTTTGTGGCTTGAAGTGGTGTCAAATTTTACATTGGTTATTTTTTAATGGTTATTACTATTGAATCAGACCAAAATATGTTTAATTATATGACCAATAATGTACTTTTACAGGCTAACGAAATAGACGTAAGAGCGATCTTATTATATAAAGTATTCTTTTAAGATTTTGTATGTTTTCTGAGTACATTATTTTAAACGATTTAAGCGCTTGTTTATTACATGACATGCTTGTCGCCGCGAATTTGCAACTGACTTGAATTACCGTGAACAGACATAATGGTAAGGAAGCATTTCAGTTAATGTCATTTGCCATCAATGTTCTCCAACGGAAGAAAAAACAAAATTTTATATACAATCTATTTAAAGCCTTAATAAATTTGCCATTCGTGTTTAACGAATTTATCCTCGTGCGAGAATGACATTTTCAATGTATTCAGATGTAGACAACACATTTCAATATTTATACGAACAGTACATAACAAAACTAATTTAAATTAAAGTTTTCATTTGTATAAATTAGATTAGGATTTAAAAAAAAAAAATTACTAACTACGGGCACATCTTAGCTAGTAATTTAGGTGCTGGCATCATACATGGCGCATTTAAATTTAATGTGACAAACGGATAGTCCTTGCTTTTACTGTCTACCCCAGATGGATTAAAAGGCATCAGAGCTATACATTATACACGATTCTGTCCGGACATATAAAATAGATTAATGGAGAGAGACAGAGGATTTGCGCCGGAAGTAAGTTCTCAAGCGAGACAATCCGCCGAATTGAATTATTGTACAATAGAGATACTGAAATAATCGATAAGTAAATTAGTGAAGAAATTAAAGTATTTTTATTTTAATTATTTTTATACGTTTTATAAATTAAACAATAAATACATTGTATACATAAAAAAACAAAGCGAAGGGAAATGGCGTACAGAATAACACGCACTTTACGCCTTTTGGTCAGTGATTGGATTTAGAAAAACTAAGCCGTCATCTTGCAATATCTCTGCCTTCTTTTCATTACAAGTAAAATGGCACCATAACAAAAAACAAAAAAAAAACGGTTGTTATTTATCAATCCTAGAGACCGGTTAGAACACGAATATAATTTATGAAGAGGAAACGGCAAATTCAAGGTTAACTAATTTATATACCTAGGAAATACGGCGACAAATTTCAATTGAGTAACGATCTGCATTATATTAAAAATATAATAAACCTGAAAATTCGCTTAAGTGGGTGGACAGAGGTTAACAGACACCTTTACCAACACCCATTTCTTACCAATTTATTTTATAATGGCATGACAGAATACAAACTATTAGTGTCTCGAGGTTCAAAAGAACTCTTTATAATACTTAACGTACGTTTAATCACGTCGCATTTAAATATTCAAGAGAAAGAGAACATAAAACAAAAGAAATATCAATACAACAAAGAAAAAACGAACGATGGCACATTTGTGTCTCTAGAAGTACCCTTTTCCTCTTTGGTCTCTCTCACCTCGGTCGAATGCCGTGAAAGTCATTGAAGTTAATATCTGTTTACCCCAGAACCCGTGGCGAAACGGTGCTGCTCAGGATAGTGTACAAAGCTGTGCCTTTCCACCACAACACAATCACCAAGAGATTCCGTGCTTGCCATGAACTTGTTGGAATATATGCTCTTATAAACACGCAATTATTTGTTTGTTGTCTTTTCCTACAAGTCACTTTTTACGATATCCCATACGGGAGGGATGTGGTGCTCCACTGGAGCAATATTAAACTGTACTATAGTAAAATCCAAAACACAGTCAAATAACAAACCTCTTTATACATTATTTTTAAAATCTTTATCACCATTTGATAGTATTGGTATTATTTGGTTGTATTCGTTTTTTTTTTTTTTTTTTTATTAATGTTTT
>DWTW01002434.1:0-11039 GCA_018246275.1 Papilio slateri
TTCATCGTGTAAAATTACTCTTATTTCTAATTGCGTAAAATTATTTTTCACTTTTTAGTGCATTTATGTTTTTTTTTAAGTCGGTTTTGTTTTTTTGTTAAAAGTTTT
Source organism: Papilio slateri (assembly GCA_018246275.1). NCBI lineage: Eukaryota > Metazoa > Arthropoda > Insecta > Lepidoptera > Papilionidae > Papilio > Papilio slateri. Next base: position 109 of record DWTW01002434.1, read on the forward strand.
ATTTATTAAAAGAATTGACGTAGAAACGAGTTAGCTGTTTGCATTTCAATAAGATTCCACGACGGACGAGTCAGTAAAACCGTCACCTCGTACACAATATTTTGACAAATGCACTTCTAGTGTATAGAATAGAATCGAAAACACAAGAATTCAATTGGCACATAGCTAGTTTAATACACTTAACAACCATTACAAAAGTAAATAGAACAATATTTACGAACTAAGCACGGAAATCCCATACGAGATAAGAATCGTTTACATGTGTCTTCAATTATTAGGCTACGGTTTCGTCCACTTTGTTAAGTGGATCTTAAATTATCTTATCTTTTTATGGATGTTGGACTTCTGTTAATGTAACGCCTCTCAAGAGTGTGCATGATTTTTTTTATCGAGGTGTAAAGGAACCAGCAGTTCACCCGAGGATAGGGGATCACTACACATACCCATTCGCAACAACTTGATGAGTTGCAGTACAGATGTTTTGTCACAGTCTTTACTTAGATGCTGACGCGTCGATCTCGAAACGTTTTAGGTTCAATCGCGGATAGTAGAAGCAAATATTTTAAAACATTCCTTACTTAACTTCCTTACTTTAAATGAATTGTGTGTTCATTATTATTCCTTTAGAATTAAGCAGAAGACATGCAGAGTTTTATATCACTTATCTTCCTCTTATTTTGTTCTTTTATTGATTTAAATTTACAAACCTGCCTAGCCATTCAAACCGAAATACTTTAACACACCAAGGCTGCGTCGCTACATCAAACATACCTACACCGGGATTAGTCATGAACAGACATTATTAATGTTAGTATCACTTACGTGATGACCCATCCGGAGAATATATAAGCTTTTTAAGCATCCCAAATTCCTAGAAGCGCCTACCGTTATCGGACGCGCAGCCATGCCACAGTTATCATAATATACTTCTTGGAATGCCTGCTAATGCAACAATGAAATAGACAATTTAACATTTTTTTCTTTTTATATAAAAATTATTATAATATCTATTTTTATTAAGTTAAGATATTTATTTCCACAATGATAAGCCTTAAGCCTATTCTTCCTTACTAAAAACCATCGATAGGACAGGTATATACATAGTTTGTGCCGAGATTTTTATGACTATGCGGATTTATGATGTATAATATATCTGAAAATATCTAAACAGAAAATATTCTAGCTGTACTTTTAAATAACTTTATACGACATTAGTCAATAACATGTCCACTTCACTAAACAAAGGCACGATGTTTTTATCATATGAATCGTTAACCTTTGTACCGGAATCTATAACAATGATGTTGTTCCTTAACCTTTAGGGTATTAGCCATACCTCGTGTCTATAGAAATTACTGTCAAAACATTCCGGCATACAAATGCCTCTAAATGAAACTAAACGTAGGAAATCTAGAGAGGTAGAAACACACCTCGTGTTTCAAAGTTCAATTTTGTAAATCAGAACAGATTTCGCTCTTTCTAGGATATCTTAAAAGGTGTCCGATTGAAACAGAAGATGAAGCCGAAGCGGATTGTCGAGGCACCTGTAAACAAGCATCTTATCGGCGCCCTGTGTTTTGGGATGATGAAAAAAACAAGAACAAAGTCACCGATCGTCTGATCAGTCGGTCATGAAAAGTTCAGGACGGCGACACACTTTGGCATTTTGGCGCCCCCAATTCCGCGCCGCGTGCCCTTCATTATCATGCGCGCCTAGGCACGTGCCTAGTTTACCTTAGGGATAATCTGCCTCTGGTATAGAGGGAATAAGCAGCAAATACTGCGGTCATCAATACGTAGTACGTATTTTTAAATATTCTATCTACCTGTGTTCATCAGGGATAATGTAGGATTCTAATGGTAAAAGAATTTCAAATCGGTCCAGTAATTTCAGAGCCTATTCAATTCAAACAAGCAATCAAATCTTTCCAATTTATAATATTAGTTTAGATATGAGCATTCTAAATAATTAACATAATGTAATAGAATAAATTACCATCGTAAAAAAATCTTAAATAATACGTGAAATGTAAGTAACGATTCTGTATAAATACTTATTTATAAAACATGTTCCCCTAGTATTAGAAATTGTTAAGAATATATTCTAAATTGATATTGATCTATATATAAACTAAATTATTTAAACTTTTCTTACTCATATTTTCTCACGCAAACATAATATATCTAGGCCCAATACTACAGTAATGACATAGACATCAAGCAGGCATTATCTTGTTCATTATGACTTTAGTAGAACATTTCTCTGGGAAATCTATCGAGCTATCGACATAGGTTATTGATGGTAACCCATTGCCCATTGAATAAATTCATTATTAAAATTCAACAACACTAAACTTGCCAGAGTAATATGTCATTTAATATAATAAATTCTTTAAATTTTGCGAGTGTAAAACAATAATATTGGTCAAAAAAAGTTTTATATCTTATTAGAACCAAAACGTGCACTAATAGCGCGTGGTCTGTGATATATTCTGCAACAACATAACACTCACCATAACATATTCAGCCCACACTAGTTACACTGATTATTAACGGAACAACTGTATCTCTTTACGGTGTATTATTACTTTTATTCATTAAAAAAATCACAGGTCGAAAACGCGTTGACGTCTACCCACGCTCGCGTCGGTCAGTACAGTAAATCAGATTAGTTATAGTTAGGTATATCGTTTAAAAAAATTGTTCAGTCGTTCATTCTGCCAGTGTTACCAGATTCTTATTTTGAAATTACCGTGCTGAAGTGATAAAAATACCATGTTTGTGACTTAAATTACCTTGCAATCTTATTTTAAAATAGATATTCCTGGCATGCGTTAATGCTAAAGAAAAATAAAGTAAAGAAGTTTTTGGGGTTGTGTAGCTGTTCGCACCTTACACACGCTGTTTTTGCTCTTCGTCCTTCATGGAAGCGTGCTTGAGATGCAATATTACAAAGTTATAGTTGTATATTCTGCACAGTACACAATAGTGGCATTACTTTCGACTAACGGAATGGCCGTTTATCTGCTTTATTTCTGGCATTTATCCCTCAATTCCAAAACTATCAGTAAACAAATTAATTTTTGTCTATTTCCCTGATTGCAAACATAACGTAAAGCAGGCTTCCCATGACATAAAAACCAGAAAATGCGTTTTAATTTACATAATATTTTTTGTAATGAAAGAATTATTCATTACAATGCACGGTAATTTCTAATTATAAATACCGTAAAAATTAACACGGCAATGATTCATTACCGTAGGTGATGTTTTTGGGTATATCATCGTGCTTCTTCGACTTCTTCTTCGACACGGTAATCGTGTCAAATACACGATAACACTGAATTACACAATAATTTCTAATTATAAATACCATAGAAATTAACCCGGTAATGATTCATTACCGTAGGTGGTGGTTTTGGTCAAATTAACGTGCTTCTACGGTAATTACCGTGTATACGGTAACACTAATTCTGCCATTCGTTGAACCTATAAAGTGTTGTCACATGTTGAAATACACAGTAACAGTATGTTATATATTTTTGAGGTTTATGATAACCTTAGATTGTGAAAAATATTTATTCATTTAAAAGAATATATTTTAATACATGTAGTACAGAAAATATTACAACATCAAGGGAAAATAAAAAAATGTAAACAAAATGGTAGATTTTGTTACTTTATTATTGTTTAGTATATCACATTTGTCAATGTCATGCTCATGTTATTTAATTTAGCACATTCTATGCTTGTTCTTTGTTGTAGTTCTTTGCATTCTATTTTTAAAATTAGTGAATAGTGTTTTAGGAAATCCACTTGCTTTAATTCTCTTTGTTGGATTAATATTATTTAAGAGACACAAAAGTAAATCGATACAATTAAAAAAGGTGCGATGGTTAACTCAAGTCTAGCATACGAAATTCTTTTATATATAAATTCATTTTATTTTGGACTTTTTGCCACATGCGAATTGGGTACACTTATATTGAAATCTATATTGATCGGAAATAAGCACAATAGCGATAGTTACTGGGTTACGGTCGGCCGGGACTACGGTGTGTTAATGGGGCTTTTTATAGTAGAAGGAGCTAGACTTATACTTGGACGTAAAGGGAGTCTCAGTGAGCGAGGTAAGAAACCGCAACAGGTTGGTGTTCTTTCCTTTTCGAGTATATACTTATATTAAATACACTACTTGTAATAAAATATTTATTACAAGTTCTCTTACACTACTTTAAGTTTTAAGGTAACAATATACTATGTATCTGTTGCTACTTATACCATAATAGTTTTTTATTGTAATGCAATATTTATGTTTAATATTATCGAACAACAAAACGTTGAGTGACCCTATAAATGTTAGTTTCCAGTTGCCAGATCCACAATAAAAAGGGGTCAAACAAATCACTGGGCATCAAATATTATCCCAGGATAGATATATTAATAATTAAATGAAATCACTATGGTCTGCCTGTCTTTATTTGATGCTCCGCTACCTACGCTCCTTGCAACCTAACCCCACGTCTATATATGTATGGTCAATGTTCAACCTAACCTAATAGCGATTTGTACATGAAGAAAACAAATAATTAATTTTATGTAAAATTATATGTCATATAGTACATAATAATTAATAAAATTTATCAGTTTTTATGATTTTAATTTATTTTTTTATAAACTATACATTTACATATTACAAGACTTTACTCAACGAAACTACATACAAGCAAGCAGCGGGCAATAATGTACATATTAGCCCAATGTATACATAATATTTTTGAATTTTGTCCCATGATATTTTCTTTAATTGAGTTGGCTCATTCACAAAAAACTGCCATTATTGCTCACTTTATGACTAACAGAGGCAGCTCTTCAATATTTGTGATTATTAGAACCATCACATTTGTTTTAATGAAAGTTTTGGGGCAAATGTTCTTTTGTGTTGTTATGTAAGCAAAGATGCCCATATACATCCACCACAATAATGTGAGTTTCAGTTTAGTTGCCAGTATTTATATGTAGGGTAAGGAAGGGAGAGGGAGGTAAGGAAATGAAAAGTAACTTTTACTGGGGTATGAACCATATGACAATTAATTAAAATAACCACTGATGGATTTAGCCCAATACAAATTTACATAGAAACAATAGAAATACAATTTCTTTTTACAGATATACCGGTAATGTTCTCAGTTGTTCTGACAGTACCGTCAATGGTGGGGGTGCTGTACTTGTTGATCAAGCAAGTGGTCATACTCAGAATCGAATACATCTGGTGCACTTTGATGCTCACCATACAAGTGTTAGAGTTCATATTTGCATCCATGTTTATTGTCACTATGTGCCGTGGCCCATCTTATGACTAAGTTTTTTATATATCTCAAGTTTTTTATATTAACTAAAAATATATTTAAAAATAGAAGAATGACCTTGTACTTAAATATTCTTCCTTGTATTAATGTGTGTTGTGTGATGTTTTATTTATTGTACCAAAGAGTTTTTAATGTTTAAAGTAAGGAACCATAGTTCCAGTAATATTTTGTATAAATTAAAATACTACTTGTGCACTAAAACCTGGGACCTAAGCCCAACTGTATGGCATACAAAAAAGTTTATAATCGATGATATTTCAAATTTGATTGGTACTTTCAAAGAACATTAATAAACTTAAAACAGTTTAGTTGCTTGTTGCAGATGCATCATTTTCATGCAAGTCTCATGTTATTCTGCATGTGTAGTATTTTATAAAGCTAAGCACATGAATTGTCCTGCCAATAATGCCAATAATAATTAGATGATTGACAAAATATTCAATATGACATTTATAGTTAGAACAAATATTTGAAGTTACTTAATAGTAAAATATTTATCCTGTTTAAAACCATAAGTGATAATGTGGCCTTTGTGTACAACTTAATGTATCAAAAATAAATCTTCCATTGTGAATTAGAATCCTCAACATTAGAGATTTATAAATGTTTATATTACTATAGGAATCATTTATAAATGTAGTCCAAATATATAGATTAATACCAAATATTTTATTAAGATTTAAACCAAAGTATAAACCTATTCTAGTCCAATGAATAATTATTTATTGCAAATATATTACACAATTTCAATGTTTGACATGAGTTGTTTTATTTCTGTCCTTAAAGTACCACTTTATCTCAGGTGCATGGCCTGTTAAATCTTAGTGTCTTGCTGAGAACCCTGGAGAATGGAACGAAACATTAAAATAAAATTGAATTGGTGCCGTTAGTTTTAATCTTATTGGGTTAAGGAACTCAACGTGTGTTAGTTTAACGCAATAAAAGTCGGAGATTTGTTAAAAATCACCGAAACTTAATTTCATGTTCGGAGTCACACTTAAAAACAGGTAACCGTTACAATTTCTGTTTACCCCAAAAACGCAGAAGCGTTTAATATTCCGGGAGATACGACAAATTATACAACTGAAAATTATAATATCGATTTAACACCGCTAACGAAACATCACCTTTATTTAATTACAGAAAGTTTGAAAAAGAGTTCCGATGTGTTGTAAAAATAAAAACTCAATATACCACAATGATATAATACAAAAAGTAGTAATTGTATAATATAAAATATCATTGGAATACCATATTCTTTAAAAATGCGCGCTTTTACAATACTTGAAATACATCAAGATATCATTTAAACCGTAGCATAGCAGGGTAAGAAGCATTCATCGATTCATGTTAAATCATTGGGATTGATTCCAATTCCAATCATGTTAAGTCAATTAAATCCCCATAATATTAAAAACATTTTTATACAGAACTTAAAAGAAGTTGGCTGTTAGTTAGGCATAATCCATTTTTGTTACAACAGGTTTTATTTTTACCGAAACGGCATCTTTTCAGACAAGTTGTTATTGTTTACTAACATTTCGCTTATTTTATACACTTAAAGACAGTTAAACGAGTTAAATGAAATAAAAAACAATAATTGAAGTATGTGAACAAATAATTATTTGTTTCTTTTGATATTAATTTTTGAAATCTCCCGAAGTCAACCGAGCGATGCGTGACAATTCACGAGATAATTCAAATAGAAATTTGGTGTGGCCGAAGGTTTGGTAGATTTATTGTCGAAACCGAAACCGATCTTCGGTCACTAATAATTTATAAAATTTATTCATTGGATATCTATTCTATCAGTTCAATACATCGATGCATTTATGTATCATAAGTTATAACACAACACCCATACACATCCCTACATTTTATTGATAATAGTTCGTATTATGACATTGTTGGCAATTTGACGTTTTCAATTTATCAACGATCAGGATTACAACTTTTGTCAGTTCTACTTGATTTTAAATATTTGTTCAACCGGATAATATACTTGTGTTGCGAAAATAGTACCATTGATCCTTTACCATGGTGACTTCATATTATATAATGAAAATGGCACAAAACAAAAATAATTTCGATCCGATTAATTACTATGACAAAATACACAAGTCGCCGGTTTTGAAGAAATACACAGATGCCGATAGTTGTAGAATATGTTTAAAAGAAGGAGTGATATCAATTTATGGAAATGAACACTCTTCAGTGATATTGGAGGCTTTAGGCATCTTTGCAAGTATTGAAATCAGAGAAGACGACGAATATCCTAAACATCTATGTCGTTTTTGTTACAAGTTTCTTCAAGGAGCAATTTTATTTAGAAAAACAGCGAAGAAATCAGCAGAAATTTATAGTCTCTCTGTAAAAGAGGAGGTAATATTAAACCAATCACAAGACCAATTAGAAACAAGAATCATATCCGAGCATTTAAATCCTCAAGATGATTACACTGACGGTTATGAATATGACTCAAAACAAAATTGGTCCCCTGAAGACGACGATAAAGATACTAAAGGACCTAAAATAAAGAAAGTAAAACAAGCCACAAAAGTGACATGTCATGTCTGTAACAAAATTGTAAACCGATCATATTTCAAAGAACATCTTACAATGCATGATCCAAACCACCTTAAATATGTGTGTGATGTTTGTGGTAAATCATTTAGATTGCGTTGTGCATACCATAACCACAGTCTTCGGCACAGAGAAGATTTCCCTTACAAATGTCAGTTCTGTCCGTACCGAGGCAGATATGCAGAGTTACTCAAAACTCATATGAGAACACACACAGGAGACTACAGATATATGTGCACAGAGTGTCCGGCTAGGTTCTTATTTAAGAGCAACCTAAACAGTCATATGTTGAAACACAAGGAGCCTCAATTCAAATGCAATGCTTGCAAAAGGGCCTTCCACACTGAGCAGATGTTGAGACGACATTATGAGGCTGATCATTTGGGAATTAAGAATCATGTATGCAACATGTGCGGCAAGGCTTTTGGTTATAGGAATGCTATGATGAAACATCAGCGGCATGTTCATAAAAGAGAAAAGTTATTGTTTGGCCGAATGCCTTCATATTTGGAGGCAGAACAGAAGCATCAAGATGATGGCTAAAGCAGTATTTTAAAATGTTAAAACATTAGCTGAGCCATAATGAATAGTTGTATATTACACACACAAAGAATTGAATTCAATGAAATTCATTGGATTATGGAATGCCTTCATATTGAAATTGGTATCAAGGTGGTTAATGAAATAATATTGTATGTAAACATCAACTAAATTTAAAACAAGTAGTGGTACTTACCATTGTAGGCTTAAGTTTTGAAAACATTTTGATTTAAAAAAAGGCATGTAAAAGATGATACCTTATGTCATTCTGTGATGGTGGACAGCTGACTGTTTTATAGCCAGGCTTTTACCTAATTCAAGTCAAAAGTACATTTTCAATATTAATAGACACTCTAGAGGAATTGTGTTATGGATTGAATAAAGAAATTGCTGCTCTGAGCAAAACATACTTAGAAAATACAACTGTCAATATCAATAAACAATTAATAAAACCACAAAATATAATAATTTATATTTACATTTTTTAAACATTTTTAACAATGGCGGCCGGCCATAAAAACAGTAGCCAAAACATATACAATAAGGACTAAGGTCATATACTGTGCCGACCCCACATAATTAGGAAAAGAACAGGGTAATTATTACTATATTTAGGTTAGTAGGTGATAGCCACAATCCAAATTGAGCTATTAGTTGAATAAAATTACCGAAATTTTGTCAAATTTTACAGCTCCATTTAGAAACTAAAAATACCAGCTGGTATTTTCCCTTCCATAATTGTTGTGTATAATTTATTTTAACAATACTTTATAAAAGAATAAAACAATGATTGATAAACTCATTTCGGTTCTTTATTTAATATCTGTGTGTGTGGCTTAAAAGTGGATGTTGTGACTAGAATTGAGAAAGGTATGCTTCGGTGGTTTGGGCATATTGAAAGGATGAATGATGAGAGTGACAAGACAAATTTATCTTGCAAAAGTGAGTGGCATACTAAATAAAGGCGATATAAAGAGTACCCGTAACCTACGAGTGTGTGTGAGAAGCTAGAGATGTGGCAGGAGCGCGCTACATGAAAATACGTAATCTCTGCCTACCCTTCTGAGGCACAGGCGTGAGGCCACATTGTCTGTTTATAGATTTTTTATGCATATGCACGTATGCATGGAATACAACACATATCAACACGACATTCTATGATATGTAATTTTAGTAACAGAAACAATACCTCAGGCCGGTAACAATTTCCGAATGTCCATACATGGTGGCCATGCACTCTCCGGAATAGTAATCATAGACGCTGAGGATCTTGTCCGTGCTCGAGGTGGCCAGGTAAATCCCGCTGTTGTCCAACGCCACCTGAAATGAAAATTTCTTACGTTACATACATCACTATGTGTACTACCACATGTCTACGTATGGCATACACAATAATATAGTACGCAGATCTGTTGTAGGTCACCACGGACAGTCGCACGTCTGTCGCCGTCGCGTGCGCACGTGCCATCGTGCTACGTGCTATTTGTTGTTATTAACAAATGGTTGTTTTATTTAATAAACAAACACATAGTAACACATAGTAAATTTATGTTGCAAAAGTATTGGTAGGACACGTCCACACTACACATACTAAGGAAAGGAGATATCAAGAATGCCCGTAAGCGACGAGCATGTATGAATAGATGATAGAACAAGAAGTATCATATAATACCTCGCATCATGAGACCTCCCGGAGCTGGAATTATTGAACTTTTTTATTCTTTCTGCCCTTCTCCCACTTTATGTGGGGTCGGCACAGTATGACCGTAGTCCCTACTGTAATAGGTTCTTGGCTATAGTTTTTCTTTTTACGGCCGGCCGCCTGAATGACCACCTCCTCGGTCATATATATGTAATATTAGTAGATTATCGAAATAATTTACTAATATTTCTTATAACCATGTCCAAACAAGTTTTAAACGTGGTTAGACATGGTTCGCGACGATAGTCGAATGGTGGAATTCTAACCCACGACCATGTTGTGCATGTTTCATTCATTTAATGCACTCCGTACCCTAGGCCATTAGACTATTGGTGCTTGAACTATCTCCTTTATATTTTTAACATAATTAAAAAAAAAACTAAACCACAGAACTTATCTATATATCGTATTACCTTTATAAGTGTACCATCTTCAGCGGTGGTGCCTCGGAACGTCTTCGTGTGCCGGCCGTGCGCCGCGCTGTACACCCTCACGTTACGGTCCTGCAAAATATAAAAAAGTGTGTGTGTACTTATGTACACGCGTTAGTAGTTATACTTCTTTGGCGGAACAAGATAAAAATCTTATCTTTCGCCTTATTCTACGTTTGAAGGAAAAACGACACTAACAATAGAAAAAAAGGTATTTCATACATTGAGAGTTTTATTATAACGCATTATATAGTTAAATATAGTTTATTTAAATATCACAAATAAATAAATATCGTGAATACAGTT
>DWTW01002435.1:0-11039 GCA_018246275.1 Papilio slateri
GAATCCGAGCGCGGGAGATAAAGGAATAAACAATAAAAGTTAAATATACAATGGATAAAAAAAAGGATTCGTTGTCACGAATTTAACGTCCGGACGCCTTGCGCCCAGACACCTGGGATTTTTTTCTCTTCCTTTGATGGCAAGATGTGAACGGACACACAACCCTAAACATTCATACCGTACGTAGCATTGTTAGGTAGGTACGCTTACGCATGTCAGAAATAACGTCAAAAATAGCATATTTTTAAATAGGTAGGTACCTATTTAAAAATATGCTTGCAAGGTAATTTTTAGCACAAACATGGTATTTTTAACATATCAACACGGTAATTTCTATATTACAACCTGGTAACACTGCACCATATTGATTTCTTGCATTCATTAACTGTCACAACATTTCGTCAGAATTAAAGACAATACAAAATGTATGTGTGATACAACTTAGAGTAATATGTCGCAACCGTTATAAACAAATTATATTGTTTCGCTTTAACAAAGTGAAAGTATTAAGTTCAAGTTAGATTTTTATGTTATAATAGCGCGTAACCGCTAGTTGCTGTGTAGTGTTTCATTGTTTGTACAGTTGCAATATTTTTGTAATCTTTGCGTCACAGTTGTAATTATTTTGGCCGTATTCTGTTTGTATCGTACGTTTGTTGACTCACAATCACTTTTAATGCGGTCTTGGCAACAGTGAGTGGTGTTTCAATGTGACCTTGAACCTAGGGAAACAGCTGTTTCGACCAGGTAAGTGCTCTCGTTCTATAATTAAAACATTTTTGTATTATAAAGCAAGTAAAAAAAGGATAGTTATTTTTATCTTATATTAGCAAAGGCGTCTGCTAAAATTACGCGCCTTTTCAGATTTTTAGCCTATATGTTGTATTGATAGAATTTGTTTGATATATATTAATTTATTTATATGTCTGATAATATAATATCTTGTTTATAGAAGAACTAGAACAAAGAAACTTTCTTTTTTGACACTTTCATCTACAAGTTTTTTTCTTAAATGGAATAAGTAATTTTAAGCTGCCAATTATTGAATTGGCAGCTTAAAATTACTTATTCAATTAAGTAAATAGTAAAAGAGGAGTAAATTAAAAACAATGGTAAGGCTTAAAAAGGTTCTCTATATAGTCTTAATTATTCCGAAATGGTTAGAAAATTTTGATTATTAGAATGTTTAATATGATAATGTACTGTAAGATTTATAGCTATTCACTTTTTTGACATTCTAGAAAGTTCAACTCTTTGTCACACCAAGAGTGCCAGCTTGAGTTAGTAGTAGGGGGCAACTCCATGTCTAGCACATATTTTACTTGTGGTTGGGCCTTGAATCACTCCAGCAAACCCTTAAAGAATCCCAGTAACTCCTGATTTTGCCAGCAATCTTTGGGAGTGATCCCAGTGAGACATGATATTTAACCCTGTATAACATGGGCGGGCAACCTGCGGCCTGAATAAATATTTTGTGCGGCCCGTGGAGGGTTTTACAACACCAATATTTAGCAATAAAAAAAATATTTTATAAAACATATGTAGAAAAACCAAAACAACAATAGAAATATACTGTATCTAGGTTAAAGTTTATCTATAATTGTCTATTACAATATCTTAACTATTAGATTTCATTCTTAGTTCTGCAATTTATAAATTTCGTTATATTCAATCCCATATTTAATTGATACCTATTTTGTCCATATATCTATTTTGAAGCATATACAAAAATGTGATTTTGGCCCGCAAATTATTTTTTTTTTTGGCCCTTTTATTGAAAACGTAGCTCACCCCTGCTGTATAAGGACACTGCAGGGCAGTGCAGGATGACAAGTTCCAGCTCACAAAAGAGAAAGCTTTTTCCAGGGCTGGCAACAGGGGGACCAGAAGGTCGAAACTTACCAAATGATATTATATACCTACATAATATTAACATTAATTATTTTTAACCGACTTCCAAAAGGAGAAAGTTATCATTTCATCTGTATATTTTTTTTATACATATATACAAGAATGCATTAAAAAATACAAATGAACTTTAATATAAAAATACCTATCTACCTAATGACCTTATACACTAAAATAGTAAGACATCTCACATAATTACAGATCTACCTTGACTGACACCGACACCGACTCCGAAATTAAATATTTATTTTTATGTTTAAATGTGTAAAATTATTCCTATTTTTAATTGCGTAAAGGTATTCTTATTCCTAATTGCGTAAAATTAATTTTATACTTTTTTTTTTAGGTTTCTATACATTTTATTTATTGTTATAATGTCGACCAACCTATTATCTTCTTCAAAACAAAACCTGAAGGAATTATATACTTAAACCTTCCCGGTGAATCATTCCTTCTATTTATATTAATATTTGTGACAACCGTATGAAAATCCAATTAATACCTTTTGAGTTTGAAGTCGATGAGACAGATAAACGCGGTGAGGGGGCTTTGGTTTATAATGTGCAAGGACCTGTCCAGTTACCAGGCATAGAAAAGATTGATTTTGCTTACAAGGTATTTGTAGGTATCCATTACTTGAATTAAATAAATGGGTGGCGTATATGATTCGTAGCTAATAAATCAGGATAAAGTGTCCGTTGGCGTTGGGTCCAATTAGCCTTACCTTGTTTTTATTAATATCGTTTCTGAAAAACTTTATTAACAACAAGAATCGATCAATTTATCACGTCGTATATTTGAATTGACTGGTTGACCGATCGAGTTCAGAATTAATTATATTGATTTAATTACTATTCGAGTTATTCATTAAAATAAAATGCATAAAATGATTAACCGATTTCGTAATAGCTTCTTGTGCTTTAACTCCGAGGTTTAATTCCCAGGGAAGCAGAAAAATTGTATAAGCATGTATTTAAAAAATATGGTTATTAATTTTCGGTTCTGGTTGTAGCATGGCGTGTAATAATTGCTTTACTCCTTTTCACAGTCGAGACCTTAAAAAATCGATGAAAAGCGCTTCCTAGTTATTTTTTTTCAAAGGAAATTCCTCAGGCATTTATTAGATCATACCGCAAATTAAACAACAGGTTTTTATCAGACTTCTATCAAAAATTGAGTTACAGACTTTTACCTACAAATTACCATTTGCCATTTCTTGAATTTGATGTACGGGGAGTGCATCATCGTTCCTTGCTGCATTACCGTTCGTCACTTAACATAAGATTAACCGATTGGTCAGTTGCTGCCTTATGCGATAAAAAATATATTTAAAACTGTTGAGTTTATAAGACCGATACACTGCCTTGCTTCGGGCCAAGAGGATTTTAATATAATTTAATCCAGACTCTAGAACTCATTAACAAAAGCTAACAGATGGTGAGGCCATGCCATATTAAAACAAAACTATTTTAAATCTTCTAAGTGTCGTATTCTATCGAGAATTACTTTATTTCAGCTTAATTTGTCAGCTTAATAAGCGCGTTCGGGCCGACAACAAAGTAAAATCGAGCGCTTAATTTCAGTGTTGCAGTAAAAGCGGTCTCTAAAACGTTACGGTCAATGGACAAACCGTCAAGCAGAAATTGGATAGTTTGCACAAAGAAGAGACGGGGTATTGCGAAAACTGAACAGTGCTAACTGCATTATACTGTGTTTTTCGATTTTTATTCCGGGAATAGATACATACATTTATTAATATTATCATTTTTTTATGATTAAAAGAAAGATAAACAATCGGTTTACCTGGTGTTAAATCATGACCGCCGCTTATAAACATTCGAAAATATTAGAAGTTTATTCTATAAAATATTAATAGATTATAGAAATAATTTACTAACATTTCTTTTAACCATTCCAAGGAAGCTTAAACGTGTGCAAGGATATGGTTCACGACAATGGTCGAATGGCAGATCGAACTCACAACCTCAATTGCAGATGTGCCGACAATTTTAAAGATAGGCAACCGTAAAGAAAAGGAAAGGTTAGAAGATTCTAAGAGTATTTGATGTCTGGCAGGGCCGTCTTAGGCCATTCCGGTGACCTAGGGCACACTCTAATATGTGGCCTTAGGACACACAATTGTTGGAAATTATTGTTACTGCTCAATGTTGCCAGTCAAAAAACACTTCCTCGGCTCGGGCTGCATAGGGTAATATAGGTAGTCTCATTAAACCCAAGTAAAGCTCTAAATGACACCGTTTTTTTAAGGTCGTCAGTCAAATGATCTTGTGATGTTATTCCTTTATGAGAATTTCTTATTCCGTCGTTTAGGCTAACAAGTAAGGTATGCTAAATCTTAATTGTTTAGAGTACGTTTCCTAAAAATAACATAGTAGACAATATAGCACAATTATTACAAATTTAATTTATAATGAAATTGAAGCTAAGTAAGAGAGTAAGAGCATACTTCTCAATGACCGGTTTTGACAATGACGAATGGAAAAGAATTTACTAATAAAGGATGACTTTTTAAGCATCAGATGACGTTGACTAACGTTGGCGACACAAATGCGTACAACGTACGTTATATATTCGAAATATATAAATACTGCAGCTTTATGATGCAAATAAAGATTATTATTTCCGTTTAGCGTATCTAAATAGATGTACTCAAGAATATCACTATAATTTCCGTCCATTTTAACATACCTCTCCGTGCGCAATTCTCTACAAAACGCATTTTATTGTCTCGCAGGATTCACACTAACACAAAACAGTGATACTTTCAAATTAAAAACGTGACATACAATTTTCCCGCTCGTTATCTCTGCTCGCTCTGCGTTCTTTATAGCACAATAAATGCTATATATAATAGTAGATTACTTTTATTATATCTAAACATAAACATCGCGCGCCCGGTGCGAAGAACACTTGAATAAAATGCATTCGTGATGAATGTTGTGACGTGATTTTCATTTGTATTTTACTGAAGTATATTACAAAACTTTTTTAGTTAATAAATTGAATTTTGATTCACATACTGTTGTTTTTTTTCACATTTCAAATATAGTTATATAGTTCGATAGACGGACCAAAAATGTTATATTAGGGATAAACATTATATTGAATTAGAACTTAAATCTTATTCTTCGCTGATCGTGCCATAGTTATGACGGCTTTGCTTTTTTCCCACTTTACGTTGGGTCGGTACAACAGGTGTTCGTCTTCCATACCGACCTATCATCCGTCATTTCACTCGCTATTACTCTCAATATACAATGTAATAAAAATAATTCATGTATCCCTTACAATGATTATTTTTATTGATAAGAAGATAAAATAAAAGCATAAACTTTAAGCGTAATCGGCAAAGTAATAAGAAAACATGGCTAAGCTCGGATCATATTACAATTAGATTTATAAAGAAGATCCCGAGCAACGAAGAAGGCGATCGCAATGCGATAATAATAACAAACAAGTTTTATTCGCTCGATGTAGCGCACGTAATAATATTCAGAGAGGATTGTCGACCCTTTAAATCTTCCAGACGCTTCGATAAGTCAGCGCTGAAAGGACATCTTCAGCTAACTAGGCGGTAAGCTTTGCGACTCGGGGACTTGTTGCTCCGATGTCATTTATCATCCAATTTACCCAAAGTATTTTAAGCGTTTTTATAATGAGATCGCAAGCCTTGTATAATTTATTTCTTCAAAGCCTATGTCTTTTTTAAATTGATATTGTCATAATTTTTAGGCTAGTACCTTAAGGTAAAATATTCTTTTTGTTAGACTGAATCTTCGAGAATTTAGGTGATATAATTATTTTTAACCAATTTCTAAATGGAGGAGATTCTCAATTTTTTTTGCATTTTTATTTTTTACGTTTGTTACCTCAGAACCTCGTCATTTATAGACCTTGGGTTTCGAAGATACAACAAGAAACTCTTTAAAATCGAATAGGTTATACATTTCCTATTCGATTTTGAGGAATTTCAATCGAATAGGATATGCATAGTGATAGAGATATTGGTAAGTTAATGGGGTTAAGGAACACTTGGACTGCGAAGACACACACTTTTAAGACAATCAAAATGAATGTGGTGAACTCTGTTATACAACAATGTCGTGAAGTCGATTATGTTTTTTATTAAAACTGTTTAATGAAATATTGTTATCTTAACCCAAAATGACGAATCAGTATTTTATTTGCTTCTATATTGTGGTGACCCAGTTGTACGCTTGGTCGTATAGTTATTAATAATTTGCGGTTATTAATTAATTAAAATATATTTTGCCGCCTTGTAATATAATTTAATGCGAATTTGTTTTATTGATTATTTTTTATTCTTTGTTGGTTATATGTTTTGAATCTTTGCGATGTATTATAATGGTTTTAATAAATCATGAGCAGCCAAAGGGACATGTGAAATCGAAACCTTTTGCGGTCGAATCGGTCAGTGTATTCAAAGGTCGAGGATAATTCATCAATTAAGTTAAATATCAAGTATATGTACAAGAATCAGATTATTGTACATATATTCGATAACTGAACAATATTAATCGCTATTGTAATTAATATTTTATTGTACCTATTATTTTACAGTTTAGTGTCGGAACAGACTATCTAAATTTTAATAGTATGCTAGCAATCTTCTTTCTGTCCAATTTCAATCGTAAAAAAGGGATCAAATAGTTTACGTTGCAAAAGTGAGCAGCGGTGTTGGTAGGGGGTGTCCTATACGAACTTATCAAACGATTGGTACTAAAGAACATACCAGACCAGGATGGATGCGTAGATGTGTAGCTGCAGAAACACCGAGAGCCAAACTAAAATTCAAAAGAACCAACTCTGGACAGCAACGTAATTATATAGGTGCATTTAACACCTACCGTCGTTCCCTTTGTCTTAAATTATAAATGCTTTGAATTTGTTACGTAACAAACAAGAAATTAATTAGTGCGTCCGCAATTTAATCCTACAAATACTCTCTTATATTAGTTATTTTACTTTGAAAAGTTTCGACTTGCTGACAGAGACATGAATGTGTAACTTTAATCATAAATTATACATTACACAAAACTCCTGTAGCAAGCAATCCGCCGGGCGCCGGCACAGCAGCGGATATTCAATTCAGATTCAGTGGTTACACTTCACATTAACTCGTTCGACCGCCGACTTTCATTCGAGAACCGCAAACGTAATCACATTCTACCCGGCGACGAACTAATAGTTTCAGTCGAGAATTTTAACGAATATTTTACACATAAAAATACTAAAATTTCATTAATACTTTGAGTTACATTTTATCATATTTTATGAACGGTTATAGAACATTTTACGAATATTCAAGTAATATATTAAAATTTAATTTATACTTGGGTAGGAGTCACCGTACACATGAGATAAACGTAAAACTACAAATACTTAAACGGCGGTAAGGAGTATGTTAGACCCGACTCACTATTGCCACAGCCACCACCGTTAAAACCCAGTGAATACGTTTCTACACTTCACTTCCCAGGCGTCAGCTTAAGGATCGAATCCTGTTCTTGTCTGTTATTTTATTATGCATAATGTGTTCTGATTTAACATTTTAATTTGTCTCTTGGGTTAAGTTATTCTCAAAATGAGAGTATGTTGGTTCTGAAGCATATGCATGCCTTTATTAAAAGCCGGCAACGCATCCGCAGTTCCTCTGGTGTTGCAGATATCCATTGGCGACTATGATCACTTAGTTGTTCCCGCTGCTCGTTTGCCCCGTTCTTTTATAAAAAAAATATATATTATGTTTAATTTTAACCGGCTTCTGCTTTTTCGAACAACTGTTAGGGTATTTTTTTATCTACTTTATATACTGTGACTAATACTTAATACTTAATAAATAGCGTTATAGGGAAAAAGTATGGCTTTAGAGTGAATGTTGTGACTAGAACTGATAAAGGTATGCTTCGGACATGTTGAAAGGCTGAATGAAAACAACGATGTTACTAAACAAGACAAATCTATCTTGCCAAAGTGAGTGGCGGTGTTGGCAAAGGCTCCGTAGGACTGATATCAATAAGATTAGGGACAAACAAAGAAAGGCGATCTTAGGACTACCCATAATCGACGAGCATGTATGCGTAAATGTATGGATGTAGGTGAAGCGAGAGAAAGGTCCCAGGATCGCGCCAAATGGAAATCGCGAAAAAAAAAAGCCGTTCTGTCTACCCTGTATCTCTAGGTTATGAGCGTGAGCGCATATTTAATTATTTTTATAAATATTTTGACTGATACACATTAAAAAGTAGCTTATTTCGGAACATAAAGCACTACTTATTGACTTCATTCACAAGATTTTAGGTATACTTTTAGAAGTTTGTATTTAGATTCTGGAAACGAGAGCAGGCCTATGAAAATTAAATCACCATAACAGCTTCATTTATTAGTGACAGTTAATCTGATTAGTTGTATAATCAGTTTAAAAATGAAAGACCATAATACAGCTACGTTGTGTACATTGGCTACGTGAATTAGATAGAGATATTAGTAATTTTCACGACACCACATATATCGATCTAGGTTTTTCCATCCTTACATATTAGTTTATCATTGCGATGGGTATTACCTGAGTGAGAAATGTGTGTATGTGTGTGTGAGTGTGTGCGTGCATGATTCGTGCGTGCGTGCTTGGGTGCTTGTTTGAGTGCGCGCTTGGGTGCTTGCTTGCGAGCGTGCGTGCGTACTTGCGTGCGATCTTCCTCAATGTTGATAAAGTCCACTGGATGATGGCGACAAGGGCAATCCTTGGGGGATCGGGTGACTAAAAATAAAATAAAACACTGAACAACAAATAGGAATTAGACTGTGCATTGCTTTGTTATTATCGAGAAAGTCCCTAGAAACAATGTAAGAAAATAACATTATTTGTTTGCATTTTACATTAGGGAAAGAGAGTGCGTCTGTTTTATCGGGGAACTGTTATTGTGATTTATGGCCGGGCTCTGTTTACCGACCGCTTTTAGCCGATTGCAATATGTTGCAGGTGGGAATCATTGTATCTAATAAAACAGGCAATATATCCAATTACACGCTTCATTATTTTTAGATGCAATTTTTTAAGGTAACGTGCATTGTTATTTAAATCTGGAATTAAATAATAATGAGAAAAAATGGCCATTAATGAGACAGATTACTAATTAGCTTTTAAAATAACTGTAAAAAGCTACTAAGCAAATTGTCTGTTGAGCCGGATATTTTACCTAGTTATTTGTATAATTACAAAATATATATATATAGATCTTCTAAGGTCAGAACTTAAAAATACGAAATAACAGTAGTTTCTTAGACATTTAAATTATAATACTATCAAAATATTTGATTTTGTTAAAGTAATTTATTCGAATTAAAATTGAACAGAAAATGCAAACTGGAATAGTTGCACTATAGTAAGACTACTCTAGCGCCATCTAGTGTCCACATAATACACTCGGTGACGCGAACCCAAAAGTTTCACCCTAACCGAAAATCGCTCAACGCAACTGAACTTCACTTCAAAGATATTTTTTTGATTTCTCTATGCAGAGAATGATCTAGATCTTCATAGAATTCAAATGCGTTTAATTACCTTCTATACTTTTCTTATTGGGTTAAGAAGAACAAAAGTAGAGGAAAGTAATTATTAATAAATAAGAGACATAGTTATATTTACCGATAGTTATACTTACTGTTCTAAACGACATTCTACACGTTTCTAAGATTCAAACAATTGTCCCTGAGCAGAGTAGTCATATTGATGCTATAGCTATTTGCTTAAGAGCCTGTAGCAGGCACAAATAAAAATTATAAAACCTGAAATTTTGACCAGAGTAAGGTTTTCATACCTGTCATAAGACGGGGACTCGCTAAGCCCGGCGAGGTGGTCCCTCGAGTTACTTAGGTGTGCAGGTATGAAAATTTCACCAACTGTAAAAGTATTTGCCGTTTTTTTTTTCTTTCTGCCCTTTTTCCCACTATATGTGGGGTTGACACAATACGACCGAAGTCCATACTGTATTAGGATTTGACTATAGTTTTTGTATGGCCGGCCGCCTGCCTGACGCCAACCTCCTCGGGCATATATATGAAATATTAGTAGATTATCGAATTATTTACTTATATTTTTTTAACCAATTCCAAACAAGATTTTTAAAAACCATAAAATATACAATAATTTTTACGTAAAAATTGTAATGGCAGACGATTATCTCTCTAACGCGCTCGCGGTCACGGCAGACATTTTTGAAAAAATATTTTTTTTGAAATTTAAAAGTACTTCTTTAAATCTGATGTTGTTCATTAAAGTATTAAAAGCTTATAATTAATTCAAAGACGTATTTTTCGTTGATAACTTACCGGCACACTGCAAAAACTTGACTACTGTCCAAATATCATTGCCTTTATACACTCGTATAGGCAATGATATTGTCTAATATGAAGACATTGAAAGTTTCCTGGTAGATTAATTTCAGTCGTATTAAAATAGTGATATTAATTTGTCTTAAAATATTTCATAAGAAATTCATCATTTCCAAGGATAGGTTTATGATGAGCAAGATAATCGGAACTATGGCTTAGTTCCGATTATCTTGCTCGACATTTGTATTATATGACCAAATTTGAACTTTCTATTTATTTTTCGCCAGTATTGCGTTAAATTTATTAATAATGATAACGTGTCTTTTATCCACCGCGATAAGGAAAGCTTGTTAAACGGTTTAAGGCTGCGGTAAAATGGCTTGCAGATTGTGTTATTGATAAGGCAAAGGAAAAAGTCGAGGTTTGCGTGCGTGTGATAACTTCTGCCGACGTTTGAAAACATAATGTGAATACATTTGGAGTCATAGGCTTTATATTGTACTCGTATTTTTTTGTTAGACGCATGCATATAAGCAAGCGGCTCCACTGATCAACAACTGAATCAATGTCAGCGATGATCAGAAGAGTTTTAAATATGACCAGACCATATATACCAGGCCAGACATAGTGATAGAAAGCGGAGAATAGAGATCATCGTTTTTGTGTTAAACCACTTCAAAAGTCATAATAAATCATCGCTCTTGAATTTTCTCGAGTCAATTCCATTTTCTTAACGACTAAACAAGTTTGACAAG
>DWTW01002436.1:0-11038 GCA_018246275.1 Papilio slateri
ATTATTTCGATAATCTACTAATATTTCATACATATGCCCGAGGAGGGTTGGCATCAGGCAGGCGGCCGGCCGTAAAAACACTATAGCCAAAACCTATTACAGTATACACTACGGTTGTACTGTGCTGACCCCACATAAAGTGGGAAAAGGACCGGAAAAAAAAAAACGAATATATAAGAAATGGAAATATATTTAACGTTCATAATTTTAACAAAATTGAGCAAAGCTTTCGAAAAGTCGAAGTGAAAATGTTTGCTCGTTACTCGCGGAGACAATTCACCGAAATGAAAATTTACATACAGACAAAAAATTTATCATAATTCACATGGCGACAATTTGTTTAACATTTTGGCCGCAGTCGGACAGAAAAATCGGATCATTGGAAAGCATTTTCGTCGTATTAAACTCCGGGCTATGAAAAACATTGGAGATAAATTTATAAGAGAAAATATCACCTTAAAAAATGCTTTTAAATTTTCAAATAATCTGCACTTTGTGCGCTTTTAATAATTGCAGAAAGCGCAATTTCCGAACTAAGTTTGATAACATAATAATATCTCAACAAAAACATTTTATGATATAGGTTCTCAAAACTCACAAAGCCATAATTATTTTACTGTTAAAAAGTTATGAGATCTCTAGTAGAGCCAAGCCCCTAGCTAGGCTCCGATTTGTTATAAAAAAAATAACGTTTTTTTATTGAAGTGTTGAGCCAGCAACAGCATCTGCTGTTATATAAATGAATCAGCTTGATGGAAAAGCTTGTAAAAGTACAAGACCTCGCAGAATATAAACGTACGAACAGGTATGTTGTTGAACTCCTCGTGCTGTTGCAGACGTTGATAGTTGGCGATGCACACATTACATCAGGAAAGCCGCTTTCTCGTATGCCTTATTCTACGATTAAAAGTACCCTGTATGTTTCAACGCTGATTTCAAGATCGATTCGAAGCAAAAAAGTCACATGACGTTTTTTAAAACCACAAATGATTGGTTTCGGGTCTGGCCTTTTATTACCAACCTTGACCGGTTGCATTTATGCCCTTGAAAGCTAGGTGAAGCTGTATTAATCTTACTGGAGTTGATACGATGTTAGTCAGGTAGTTTATTGTTGCTTTTATAACTGACTGTTAACTGGCCCATACCGAGGATGGGAGGAAAGGCAAAGCGCTGAGTATGCTTACACTTTTGTAACTTATAAAGTCCCCTCAGGATCACGAAAGCCAGTTTTTCGTTAAGAAAAATAGAATGTTAAATAAGGATCTAAATATTTAATCTATGAAGGGTAGTTACGCTTTCGCAATACATGTACATTGATCCCATTTCCGATACATTCCTTTTTTTTGTCTGTTCATTTAAGTGTAAGGCCTTTAAAGATTATCTTTGGATCAAGAAGGGTGTGTATGTATATGTTCCTTCCGGTTGAGTTCGTTTATGCTGAATATTTCGTTTTGCTTACGGAAATAGTTTACTTTACTTTTACTTTGTTTTTACTTTTTTAATAGTTTATTTGTAATCCGTAAAATCGATTATGATATTGCTTTGAAAAATGATTGCGTATTTTCTAAAGTTTTGATCGAAAACATTTCTCCATTAGATTTTCTTGTTCAACTTAGATGAGTTATTGTCGTACATTTTGTTCTCATTTCAGTACATTTAACAAGGTTCCCGTACACAGCGTTAATGAGGTGGAAAAATGACAGGGGAACGGTTTATTGTCGATGTCAGAACTTCGAATCCCATTTCAAATGTTTTTATGATTTAGTCGGTTAAGCTTAAGTACACATTAAGTGATTTTCGTCTGTTATTATCTGTAATTAAGAAAAGAAATCTTTTAAACGGGATGTTCTAAATTTATTTTATTTTATTAATGTAAGGAAGTGTACTCCACGCATTTTATTTTGTTTATGTTACGTCAATCATTGGCCGCGTATTGTGGGCGAGGCCCTAACCGAAAATCAGCGCTTTTTCTGAAACTATAGACTGAGTTAGGGACCAACCCCTCACTATACACTCAAAATGTTTAAATTTAGTTTTATTTTTACTTCATTTAGCTCTAAGCACATTTACTCAGTGTAGAGGCGCGAATAAATCTTTTTATTTCTTCTTTCTTTCTATTTTCAACAGAATAGATCGATCAAACAAACGGTGAACTAGGCTAGCGTAATCTTGTACATCTTTTTAGAAAGTGTATCTTTAAAAATTATAAGGTTGATTAGAATCTCAACAATAAATATTTTTTATTTCATTGTAATTCAGCTGTTTCTTTGTGGGGTTGGTTGAAAGACAGACAGCGAGTGATATTTCTACACATTCTTTACATATCAGTTTCCTTTTCTACGCCACAATTTCTTTCTATTACGGCAAAAACATGATGGAACTTATTTCATTACAAACAAGCTCATCTCATTAAATATTAGAAAAAATGTGAGAACAAACATTAAAATGGGACGTTTTCGAACTTCTTCGAAGTTAGCCAACGGACTTACGAGCCTGCTGGGAACAGATGCCGTATGAAAAATAAAGTTTGTGGACCAAGTTTATAAGTAATGTGTACTCGTTATGGGTTTCTTTATTGCGTGTTATCAGATAATAATGTTATGATTTTTTTTACAATAAATGAACAGCAGAGGAACTGCAGAGGCGTTGCTGGCCTTTAAGGAAGGTGTACGCTCTCTTCTTGAAGGATCCTAGGTCGTCTTGGATTGGAAATTAATGTGGAGCGACAAGTAGACCTAAGAATAGATGGATGGATTATGTGAAGGATGACAAGAACAAGAAAGGAGTTATGAGCTATTGTGATGACGATAAAAAGGTGAAGAAATGTGTTATGCCAACTCCACTTAAAGTGGGAACATGATAGGTTGTATTTTATAGAAAAATCATATTAATACACTGGTACAGTACAAACAGTGATTGTAGTTTAGTTATCGTATATTTTTATAGTATATATCGTAGAATTTATTATTATTGTATTTTACTTATTGAACTAGTTCATGTTTCTCACCCAAATATAAATGTAACATGTGATGTATTAAGTTGAAAGTTACTTTAGATTAAATATCCATTAATAGTGTGAAGGAAAAATATACGTCTGAACGGAACTCGTAGCATTTGTGATTAGACTGTACCAGGGTCGTGAGAAATGAAAATCCGTAATATCTGCGTGCCTCTCTAGTGTTAGGGGTTCCTATTTATTTATATTATTGAAAGAATTATCAATTCATTAAAATATTTTAATATATAGGAGTATATGACGCTGTAATCCAAATCGAATACTGATTACATGTTTTTACTCAATAATTGAAAATTGCTTAAATCCAGGAGGAATTACGAATGTTATTTAATACCTTTTATTCATATTAAGACACGACCGTAATTATTAAAATCGTCATGAAATAACCTATATCTTTATACAGTTTTCATTGTATTATTATAATACAACTTTGATAGTCTAATTCCCCAGCAACACAAATATAATAAGGATTGTATTAAGTTACTTGATATTTAAAATAAAGTCTGATATTTTTATGGTAGAAGGTGGAAAGCGAACATGCGGGTCACCTCATGTTAAGTGACCGCTACCCATAGGCATCCGCAACAAACAAACGAGTCGCAGATGCGTTGTCTACCTTTATTGGACAGAGGTGTGAGACAGGAAAAAGGATATTTCCTTTTCCCAATCATCTCTTCCCCGTCCAATCCTTATTAGGAAATTTCACTTACACTTTACTCAACGCAGAAGCAAACTTCTACTTCCCGCCTGTCCTCTGTGCGTCTTGGTATTCCATTGTGAAACATATGTCGTTACGGGCTCTATCACTGTAAAAAATATAATGATTCTTAAATAAATAATTTATAATCAACTCTTTAAATTTGAATAACATTAAAATTTAATCATTTCACTGAAAGTTGAAGCTGATTCCTTGGAAACTTTAAACAAAGAAAAGAAAGATAAATAGAATAGATGAACGGACCATACGCGCGTTTTGTTCAACTACTCGCTGTGTTATTTTAGGACTATTTTAATTAATTATTATTAAAGTTTGCTAGGAATGTAGCTCAAAGCTTAATATGCAAAGAGGGTATTTCTCAGATACATGGTTTAACTTAGTGTTCAAACATCGTTAATATTGCACATAGTTACTGCCTGAGTGAAAGCCTTAGCTTTAAACCGAATATTACACGTGTGGAAATTAATTTTAGATGCAAAGCAATGGAGAAACTTTTTTATAGCAGTAATATTAAACCGATATGACTTACGCTCCTTCAAGAACACAACGTACTCTGATATTGTGGATATTTATGGGCCAGTTCTTTAAAGAAAAAGTATATATGTATGTTTTAACTGCGTAGAAGAGGGACTTATATTTCTGAAATAACCGGTTCACTACTTCTATAGCAATAGACAACGATAAAGGAACTCTTTTATTGTAACAGCAGTCATCGTTCCTTTTTAATATGTCTCAAATTCAGACGTTATAACTTCGTCTAGCATGTCCTATCAACACTGCCAGTAATTTTTGTAATACTGGTTTGCGATGTCGCTTGTGAAATGTCCGAACCGCAATAATAGGTCAGTCGATAACTTGCACAGGGCATAATTTTCACAAAATGAATGTTCATACTGTGTCATAACGCTTTATGTCATTTTTATTACCTTTTATTATGCCCGCGATGAATTCATTTAATTAACAAATGTCGTATTGTACGCGTTCGTAGCGATGCAAAAATAAAAGTCGCGATCATTTCCGTGGAGAACAGTAAAAATGTATAAATTGCAATGCATTATTAATTATTTTTACGCATTTAAATATAAATACACTGAAGAGGGTTTTATTAAATATGAAATCACGACCGACATTATTGAATCTACCTTATATTTTTTAACACGCTTTTATTGGCTTGGTCTGTATGCTTATATGTATACAACGGAATATTTCGTAATAATTTTCACTTGTATACTTCCGATTGACTTAGAAAATGTTGACTCGTGTCATAAACAAAAACATACAATTATTAGTTCCTAAATGTGACAGTCAGTCATCATATTACCTAAGGTATTGCCAGTACACAAAACACAGAACAAACATTGGGGAATACATTATTTACGGATACAAAGTAAAATTATATTCTTATCCCACGTGTGACTGTGTGTATACACTGTAACGAGCGCAACGAATTCCCTTGAGAAATTTACCATTACTGTAAATTACCCAATTCCACAGTGTACTTTCGACTGCTGTACTTTTATTGCATACAATAATCATCGAATTTATAATGAGTATAATAATACAATTTCGATTATTAAAATGTACTTAGTATCCGCCATTAGACTATTGTCGTGAACCATATCCTAGCACAAGCTTAAGCTTAGTTGGAATGGTTAAAGAAATATTAGTAAATTATTTCGAAAATCTATTAATATTTAACATAAAAAAATATAGTTTATCACGCGCCTTCGTATGCCTCCCACAAGACGGAAGAATTCTAGTCAAGGTTGCGGGAACCCAATGTATGAGGGCATTATGGGACTGATTTTTACGGTGATTCATTAACATTTTGTAGCAGCCCGTAGCGCGAAGAGAAATTTAGGATAAAGTAAATCAAACATAAGTATCTATTTAAGGTGGTTGGAGAGTGCAGCTGCTGGTAAATCCTTAGAGACCGAAGCCGCCCGGGCCAGGGTCGCAGAGCTGTGGGCGTTAGAACAGGAGCTGGCAGATGAGGCAGCTATACTGCAGGGACTGAAGACAGATAAGGACACCATCGATACTTTACTCACTGGTATGTGTTAGAGACTTTCATCGTAGACCTTAATACTTGAATAACCACAAATATATTACAATCCTGTGAATCGTGAGCTAAAAATAGAAGAATCCAGTGCTCTAATTGCTCCGTTCAGCTTCTGGTTACAATTTGTGTGTATTATTTAATTTTAACAGTGGTAGAGCCCGCAACAACGTCTGTTGCACGAATGGGCTAGTTCGATCGGTGAAATACCACGACCTCACAGAAGACAGGCGTGAAGAAGAAGTATGCTTCTTCAATTTTTTCCTAATAAGGATAGGATAGGAAGCGGAAGAGGATTGAATTGAAGAGGATTGGGGAAGTCATGAATAGGAGAATGAAATATCCTTTATCTGTCTATCCCCTCTGTCCATTAAAGGTGGGCAACGCATCTGCGACTCATTTGCGTGTTGCGTAGTGTTGGGTAGCGGTCACTTAACATCAGGTGAGCCGCTTGCTCGTTTGCCACCTAATTCCATAAAAGAAAATATTATCTATAAGCACCATTTACTTTTTAATAGAACTATTGTAATAACCTATGAACTAAATTTAGTCAATAAAGTGTAATTCTAAGGACTTATGGTTCCAGGTGTACGTAGCAAGCTGGATAGCGCGCCGCGCGGCGAGTTGCGCGGCGACGTGCGCGCAGCGAGCGCGGCGGGCACTGGGAGCGGGCTGGAGGCGGAGCTCACGCGCGTGCACGCCATGCTGGCGCACAATTCTAAGGTTTATAAGGTTTTCATCTATATCATGCACTTATATTTTTTATTTATTATTTTATAATCTGCCCAGCGTTAGTGTAATTTTTCTTTACGTCTTTTATATCAACTGTTTGCACTGCATGTAAACAATATTTGGCACGTAATGTTATTTATATGTGTCTATTTATTAAGAGAAGTCAAGATCAAGTTACATCAAGTCTGTATCGTGTCACCAACGGTATCTTATTACTTAATATTATATTGCAAAACAGAAGTAGTCTTGGACCTAATTATGTCCTCAAACTGCGGTCAAATCAGTGATGGAGCTCTGCAGTAGAGATAGCCATTGGATAAATGTTGATCTCTCACCTTCTTCTGTCAAACATTATGGCTGACAAAACTGTTGTGGTCTATAGGTTGCAGCGTTCACTTAACAACACGTGAATCGCTTGTTTGTTTGTTTATTGTCATATGTAGGTAATTTACAAACAGGCGATTGCTCTTTTCTGTATATTATACTAAAGTATATAATATAAATGTACTTTTGTTAGAAATTGGAGCAGACTGTAGCTGACAACGCGCGGCTGGAGCGGGAGTTGCAGCAGCTGCGGCGCGCGCTGCAAGCAAGACGTGCTAACGCGCCGCCCGCGCACGCGCACGCGCACGCGCACACTTCACACCCCACCGCACTACTCGAAGACGGTATGTATCCGGCTCATCGGAGGACCGAAATGTGTAGTCACTTATGTACTATGTTTAATAAAATGTATATTTTTTTCTAAGTCACAAATCTAAGCCGGTTTAAATGCTTTACGTATTATAAAGTACGTATGTACGTAAATGCGTGACTATATAAGTATTTTTTATTAAATTATAATATTTAAAATATAGTAATTAATAAAAAAAAACAAATGTACACTTTGTACCCCTTTTGGTACTAGGGCTATGTTTGTAGGGGTCAAATAAATTCGAGTAGACTATATTGACATGTAAATTATATTTGTAGAGGTGACCCGCGTGCAGCAATTGGTGTCAGCTCTACAGCGACAGAGGCAGGAGCTGTCGCGCGCGGTCCGCCATCTTACACAGCAGTCGCGAGTTTTGCAGACGACCCACGATTCCATGCCAGGTGAACACGGATTTTTTTAGTATGGTAAAGTGCCTAGCGGCTCACCTGATGATAAGACCATGGGGTCTGTACCCTTCACTCATCAGACGAAATATGAAAGATCAACACTCCCGTCGCACCTGTGTTCTGTGACGTCGAGCCGCTTTATTGATTCTTATCTAAATGGGTAGGCAGATTCTAGATTTCCATTCCACATATTCATCGGTTACGGGTACTCTTACTGCTGCCTTATTTTAAATTATTTTAATAAATATAGTTAAAAATAGATGAATATATGAATAAATAATATTTCAGGTAAGCATCGCTCAACGTCATCGTGGCAGGAAACGAACTTGGATACCGGGCATACGATAGAGCACGGGCAGTCGGACTACGAGTGGTCGGTGTCGCAGCGCGCGCCCGGACAGCGCGAGCGCGAGCACGAGCACAGACACGAGCGCGAGCGCCAGTACGCCCACGAGCACGTGCAGCGAGCGCCGCTGTACGTAGACACGCGGCCTCCAGGCGCTGAGCTCGCCACGCTCACCTCGTCGCTCACCAGTGACGACATGCAACACACCGCATTCAGTGAGTACCTTTAATAAATTACACCGTAAAATACCACTGACCTAATGCTTCCCTTTCAACCTTTTTAAATCTTACTGGAATAGGCAGAGGTCTGAGACGAAGTAGGCCATTCACTACGGGATCTAACCAAACCCAAAAGCAAACAGGTGAAAGTAAAGCCATGTATAAGTATCTTGTACAAGGCATGTAAAATTCTACTTATATCACTATCGTATGGGGAAGCGCCAATAGTCTAATGGTACGAACCCCGAAACACACACAACATGGTCGTGGGTTCAAATCCGTCATTCGGCTATTGCCGTGAACCATGAATGGTTAAAAGAAACATTAGTAAATTATTTCTATAATCTACTAATATTTCATATATGTGCCCGAGGAGGGTTGACGTCAAGCAGGCGGCCGGCCGTGAACAACTGTAGCCAAAACCTTATATAGTATGGACCAGGGTCGTACTGTGCCGACCCCACATAAAGTGGAAAAAGAGCAGGGAGTGTAAAAAATTAGGCCCTTTAATAAACCATTAATTTGTAATTTTAAACTTACTGAGTTATTTTGATGTCATTTTTTAATTTTAAGTCTAAAGTAAACGTAAAACTTTCACATTTATCTTTTAGGTAACTTATCAAATGTTGAAAAGCAAGAAATCAAAACGGTTCGTATCGTGAAACGAGAGAGCGAGAGGCGTCAGAGAGACAGAGAGAGATCACTGCAGCCGATGTCTGACTGGCCGAGCGCCAACATAACGGCCAACCTCGATCAATTTCTAGAAGAGGAACTAATCCAACCAACAAACTACACCCGCTCCTCCTCCGTACCACGGAACGACTACAAATACGACGACTATTACAACAAACCACAGAACGTAGACCCGCCGAGCTACCTACGTTTTAACGAGAAAAACATGGAACTCAGTCCCAAATTCCCTTCAAGTCCTTCCCTATCCAACTACGATTACTCTCGAGACGTCTCCTCTATGAGCAGCAGCTACAACAAAAGCTACGATAGGTCCGGCTACGACAGGACCATTTCACTATCCACACAATACCTGAACAGTCCGACCGATAGTTCTCGAACTTTGACCAACGATCCATTATCAAAGACCAGTAGCATTATGAGTCTCACGAGGTCGAATATAGAACTATCGCCGATATTCAAGAGCGAGGCGGCCAAGCAGATCATAACGGAGGTATCCGACGGACATAAGAATGGCTCGCTGCACAGACGACAGGTGCCGAAAGAGAAGAGGCGTCACTACACCGCCCCGCACCATCTCAGTGCGAAGACCTTGAACGAAATGCCAAAGGATGTCTTCAATCAAGATGTAAGTATGTTTGAACCTTACCTTCCCTTTTCTCGCGCGAGTGAAAACCTTTATCTAGGCGTGATGTAATCTAATTAATCTTATGTTTTAAATTGCGCGGTTACGATTTTTCTTTAAATCTATCAATTAAACTACTTATTGTTTTTAATCAATTCAAAGAATTCTTTTAACAATCTGATTTGGAACAGACATTTTTGCAGACACAGTTTTTCCCATTAGCTTAATATCTACTTTTGAAGACATCCAAATTGTGTTTTCTATTATTTTTCCCTATAATAAAGTAAAAACCTGTCAGTGTAGTAATATCCACCTATGGCCTCAATGATCTTCTGGTGAAGGGCCAGTGTCGTCTTAATATCCTCGGTTCACTTAGTCCCATATCGTTCTCCAAAGTGACCATAGCAAATGCGTACGGCAAAGGAAAGAACAACTAACTTGGCGACACCGGTGCATACATCATTATGTTAAGTTAAACGGTCATTATAAAAAATGGTGACTGAGGTACCAGGACAGCAGTAGACAGTAAGAGGTGTCTGTCCTCAGGGGAGCCGGTCGCTGGACGACGCGGACATGGAGCGCGCACTGCGCGGCGCCGCGCCCGACGTGGTGCGGTCCGCGCTGCCGGCGCGCCGCGCTGAGCACTCCATCGACCAGCTGCTCGCCGCGCCCCAGAAGATACTCATACCTGAACGGTATATACCAGAAAAGGTCAGCTCGCACACACACATACAAACACACGAGTGTTAAACACACACAAAGCTAAAAATGGAATATTTTTTTTTTGTTTTCAATATTCACTTGGAAATATTTTATAATAATTTTATGAAGTGATGTTTGAAAAAATATAAAATTATTAATTATGTATGAACAAAATAAAATAAAATAAATCCTTGTGGAAAACCTATTGGTACACGATAATCTGATGAACGTTTGTCATTTGCTGAAATCATTTTCTTGCTCTGTTTGACAAAGACAGAGTTTATTAACTAAATGCATTGTTGTGTTCAAAAGCTATGCCGTTGACTTGATCGAGTGCTGTCGTCTTATTACAAAGTAATTTGATAACGATTTTCATTCTTTCCACGTAATGTCTAACTAAATTTGATTTTTTGTTATATTTGCACGGTAGGTTTATGATTTGTCATTCAACATATTATTTTCCCATGTGTAGCCCCCGGAACTTTCTCCCGAGGAGCAACAGAAACGACAAGAGAAAGTCGAGTCCATCAAGAAAATGCTCACCGATTCTTCCGCGGACGCCGCCAAGGTTAGTATCAACTATGTGTCTTCAATTCTCTAAAGAAAAATTTCATTTAACAATTGTATATAGATTATTAACTTGTAACTCAACTTGGATCTTTAATAAAATTGGAATTTATTAACAATCATGAACTTTTGTTTCTCCTATTCTTTTCTAACTTTACACCTTACACCAAAAAACTCCTTCAAAAAAAAAAAAAAAGAATCTGAGCGTTTTTTGCATTCCATCGTACTAAAGTTTTTTTTTAACTTTTCTTTTGTTTTTGTATG
>DWTW01002437.1:0-11037 GCA_018246275.1 Papilio slateri
TATATATATATATATATATATATATATCTTTAATCACGAATGATTCACCACCATATATAATTTAAAATCGCATACACAGATGTATATTAATGAATAAATATTTGCTTTGTGTGTGTGTGTGTGCCATTGCTACGCACACATACACGATGTCACTGATTTTACCTAAACTCGAGCGTCAAAATTTTGTGAAATGGCTCTTAGAGAGGACGCGTAATATTATAGGCACATACACATGTCTCTTTGCTCCGTCCGGCCGCGCGTCACACGGTGAAAATTTATTGTGTGTTTTTTAACACTTCTCCTTCTTAAATCCATTTTTTTTTGTGATACTATACAAAAAATGTAGCACAACAAGAAATGTGCTACCTACCTCCGCAAGAATGGGCCGGAGAAAGGGATCGGTGAAGGCCCACATCGAGCAGTGCGCCGACAGGGGTTGATTACGATACTAGCGAGGTTACACCGCCAATTAATGAATGGCCTCTGGTAGGGTGATGTCAAGATTGTACTCCAACTACTATCAAAGTTTTGTTCAACTGGCAGGAGCGACTTACATTAAAGTAAATTTATTAACAACTAGATATTCGTTCTTAAACACACCCGCAGAGCAACTAAGTTTACAAACTCCCTAACAGACTCTCGTTTTCACTTTCGCCTAAAGGAAAGTGAAAAGACCCAACTGGAGTGCGGACAAAGCGAAATACTAATTCAAGAGACAAACTGAACTCAATATCTAACTTTGAACTTAACATTTCGGCAAGTTTATCGCTCACCAGCTGAACGCGCGCCATTTGACTAGTAAAGTTTCAACAGAAACTCTAGTTTTGTGTTAATTTCTGCTGTTATTGTAGCATTAAGATAGAAACAAGATCTTTTCCACAAAAAAAACAATGTTACCTTTTTATTTATTTCCTTCTCTAGAAAATTTCATCTATGCTTGTGCACAGTCGCGCGAGCTAAAGCGCAGCGGTGCGCCAGGGGTCCACACCGTATCATTATCATCAATCACCGAGGCCGAAATCATTTTTTTAGCATTTTTTTTTATTTTATATCAAGTAAACAAGTAAAATATACTTTATGCTCTTCTTCCGACGTAATCTGCTTATTTATCTCGCATTTCCAGACGACTCGCACGAGTAACGCGCCATTAAACTCGATGTTTCATTTATTCCCTGATTTTTTTCAATAATTCACTAAAAACGCGCCATGAATTGAAAATTTCAGTAAAAACTAAGTCGTAAATATAGTTTAATGTCACCGCCACGCCATAAATAAGTATAAGGGTTTCGATACGTGCGACATAAAACAATAAATACATCACATAATGGCCGGCGTAGAGCTTTAACGACTGCGCGCACCGGCGGCGGCGGCTGCGCGGAGAGCGTCTCTTTGAACACCATTTACCATGGAACTTAAATTTGACTTCAACGTAAGTAATCCGTTATTTAAAATCGTAACTAAGCAATTTCTTTAGTTTTTCAGTCTCTCATAATCGCTATTTTCTTTCGGCGTATGTACAAGCTCAGAATGTATCAGAACAATGTCATACAACCATTCTTCTTATGAATCTTACGAAATAAAATATATGCATCTTGTCACAAGGCATCAGAAATGGAGTAACAAAATAAATTATTATTAAAAACATGCAATATATCTATATAATTTTTTTTTCGTCATGCTAATAGCTTTGTTGAAATAATTTTCGTGACTTTACTTGAAACTTTAGCTATTAAATTAAGAGTAAAATATAAAGCGTATCTATGAAATTTAATTATTGTATGAATAAACTTTGGACCAAGATTTTGATTAAAAGCCCATGAGCTTAAAAATCGAAGCTCTTGAGCAGTTTTATAATGTATTGAATTGGCTTAGTTATTGGCAGGTCGCTGCAATGATCAATATTCACCTGTCTAGACAAATTAAAGCATCCATTATTAACGCCTCGCGCCCTGTTGCTATCGATTAATTCAATAGTTGCCATATCAAATTTCGAAACGCTGGTGTGATACTCCTGTAAATCACGAGACATCGAATAATTGCGCGCATTGGAACTTAAATGTTATCTTGGCTGGTTGGTCGGTACGGTCCATTCCCCTAGACCACGTATTCTACGTCCTACTGAGTAATCCATTCTACGTCCTACATACTTACATAATGTCAAGCATTCACCTCACAGTTCTCTCAGTATATCAAACGTATCTCGTATTGTTTATTGTAATTGGAGTCGTGCAGTGCAACGGAAAATGGCAACGACAACATAGTGAAATATTAAATCTTCTGTTTCTCGTGTTCACAAAATGCGTGTCTCACCTAGTTTCTACATGAACGCTCATTTCGTTTTGAAATTATATTGGAAAACAATAAAAGTTTATCTGTTCGTTCAGTTTGCCGGCCGTACAGAGCATTTAGATAAGGGCATGCGCTCCTTTCTAAATCTGCTCGATACTCGGCGCTGGAAACAAATAGGCTGCGGCCTGCGCGGCGGAGCTCCTTCAGATCTAATCTCTGGTAATGTTGTGACCAATTTATTTACATAGAATAAGAACGCCATCCCATTTGCTTTATTCACTAAGGACAGCGAATCAGCTAACACTCATCATGTTTTATTTATAAAAAAACAACAATCCTCTACTATATAAATCATAAATAATAATGCAGTTTGTCATCAGCCCATTTACTTTGCTCTTGAAGATACCTGCGTCATAGTCGGACAGACACTGACCCGGCACGAGCCGGCGACCTGCTCCAATCCTGTCTTATCAATTGCGCGTGACAGACATATGCAGGTTTAAAAAGAAGTTTATTGTTATTCAAATGTTTGAATGAAGTTATTACTAAAATATTTGAATTAATTATAAACCAATATACTTCAGATGATGATTGCGTATTAACTAATACAGACCGGTGTATTGACAACCGACATTAATATAATTACCTCAGTATTATTTATTTTACATTTATCGTGGTGTATTAAATATTTTTAAATTATTTGTAACATTAATAAATAACAAAACCGCAATAGTACGATAAAGATTTTGATCTGTGTTACCGGAACACTTCGTACGGAGCAACTCTAGGGAGCGGATGCTCTGTCCAAATAGTGTTAGATCATATCATTGATAGGTTTGCCGAAGTTCCTTTA
Source organism: Papilio slateri (assembly GCA_018246275.1). NCBI lineage: Eukaryota > Metazoa > Arthropoda > Insecta > Lepidoptera > Papilionidae > Papilio > Papilio slateri. The sequence goes on from DWTW01002437.1 coordinate 3,143, forward strand.
TATTGTGTCATAGTAAAGATTCTACAAAAGTACTGTAAGATAATAGCGGTGGCTCTGAAAGAATATTGTAAACCGGTATAAATTGTGAAGGACAAAGTAGAAGTAAGTAGAAGCTAAGCATGTGCATGGTTATTATTATAACTGAGCTTAAGTGGTTAATGTAATGAAGTATCCTTTGGTCGAATCTGTGTTTTATTGCCAATGTAATTCCTGATTATAAAACATAACTAGAGTATTATTTTCACACTCAAAGTACAAGCATTCAATCACAGGAGTGTCGTCAGATTAAGTTCAGAGAAGACACATAATTTAAATACCAAATTTTAATAGGACCGAATATAATTGAGTTTTCAATTTAAGAGCAGCGGCGACCGCCTGCAAAGGTCGGACTGCAACCAGACAAGACTGCGCCGGCCGCGCCGGGCCGCTGGCGCAGGAGTTGCGTTCATCGTTGAGGATATTAACATTGTCTGGAAACTTGTACTATTATAAAAAGAAAATCTAATATGAAAAGTAATTTTAATAAAGTTAAAAATTATTGCGTAAATATTCAAATAGTCTTATCCGAGACATTTAAAATATTTTGATTAAAAAAAGTATAAACACTGACACGACCTTATAACAAATTAACCGACTGTTAAACAAACTTGCGAGCTGCCCACTCAGTTAGTAAAGAACTCAATAATTATTGTGCTATGCTCTTCAACAGTTGCTGTAATATAAGTAATGCGCATGTAAAGAATGTGTAAATACCTTATACGGGGTGTGCTTTGACAAGTAAATGTTGTTTAATTTTGCAAATGAGGTCAAATATCATCGTGCTTTGAAACCTATGTCGTAGACGGATGGATTATTAGTTGACCACAAGCAAAAGGACGAACTGAAGCAAACTAACTTGAAATTTCGTCGTCGTGTTCCGTAGCCGTAACTGGTGATCGTTATAAACGGATAAGAAATTAATATTCTTTCCGCAATTAGCTGCATTGGGTCACGGGAATGTTTGGTTCCAGAAGGACGGAGCCGCTCACACAGCTCGAGCAACGATGGGGATTTTGAGACACCAATTTCCGGACCGAGAGATGACCCGTTTAGGAGATTAGATCCCCCGTCCTAAAGGCACCTGGCTTAACTTCCACCTTTGGGGATTCTTAAAATCTCACGTTTACAGTAAAATATTAACCAACACAATTCAAAATGTTATAAAACTATATAATTTTATCAACTTAATATCATCAATGTTACATCGTCAAATATTGCATGCGCACTAGAGGGCATTAACAATATGCCAGGGGAGTCTTGGCGTCTGTTATCGAATTTAAAAAACAAGTCTAAATACAAAAGCAATAGAATTTAGGGTACCTATTGGAATTTGCCAAAAAAGTGTCTGATCTTGACAAAAAATATTAATCGGGACATGGTTCACTTTATCAGTTTATATCGTATGAAACGTCCCATCCTTTCGACAGAATGTAAGGTTATGTTTATAACGGCGGGACTAAATGTTAAGGCTAAAGGCCGTTACGTGACTTTTCGCTATTAACCTTGCCTATTGAGTAGAAAATCTGACTACACATCACACACGTATTTTGCGACAAACATAAAATTGAAAAACGGTCTCTTTCTGGAACATATGGGAATACTGTGGACATGGAATGTCTAAGAAAGGCAGTACAAGTACAATTGGCTAGAACTAGGATTTGATGATTTTTTACTTAAATGACAACAACTTCTAAGCTCGGTGTTGCCGAGCGCTTTGTTACTTTAAAATAAAGAATTTAATTAAACCTATCCATACGAACGAAAAACGAATCTACAAAATAAAAGGATATCCTGTTATAAGCTTAGCGGCTCGCCTACGAGTAGCTGCTAGGAGTGCAGTCAAAGAAGTATATGCCCACAGATCTTGGTCTTTTGGACTTTAACCGAACGCAAATTCCAAAGCTTTGTAGTATATTAAAACAAAGTTTGTAAGTGTTAGTGAATTCCGCCTCAGACGGTTTCAGTATTGACTCATTTTAATTAGATAATGTAATTATTTAGAGAGGTCGGAGCGGTCTCGAGTTATAAAAATGTAGTGAAACTGTTTATTTGCTTGTGTAAAAAACTATCCGCACTTAGCACAATCAAACTTATTTCGTGTTTTCTTAATTAATTACACATATACTAGGTTTCTACTTATACATATTCTACTATCCCTTGTAGTGAGAATCTATCTGAGCGGTTCGATTTTATTTTTGTTTGGTAATTCTTTAACGATATTGAATATCAATGGATTGATATTGTTTGCCAAATCTTGTCAAGGATGTAAACATCAAGTAAAAATATTTCATTGTTTATATCGCACTTTCATATATATCAAATAAAGAATTCTTTATTTGAACTTAATTCAAATAAATTTTAAAATATCGGCACACTCATATACTGACTTCATGAGGTCCAACAAGACGCCGGTCCGGCCACAAACAGCACTGAGCTGTCGCGCCGCGGGATAAATTTATCTGTCAATCGATTTAATGTCAGTCCGTGTGGAACAATGTGAGCCGGCGACCTCTTCAGATCCAATTAAAACTTTTCGCAATGAGGTCGAACAGGCTCCGGATCGGGAACGAGCTTTAATCCTTTTATTACTTAATACACTAGTATCCTGTATAACTCGTCGTCGGCGTAGAAATTTAATGACTTGTTTAACTTTTGTATCACTTTCCCGCTCCCAAGGAGTGGATTTCCAAATAAATTAGATTTAAATGGGAATTTGAAATACATATAATTAAATTGATAGAAATTATTGTCAGTGGTGGATTTCACCAGAGCCGAGAGACGTTTTATGTAATTTTAGTCACATTTTTATCGCGTCCTAATTATTCATACTATTCTCTGCAATTAAATTCAAAAAGTAAAAAATATTTATTACATTCTTATGTTAAATGTACTTCAAATATCTAGAACTCGTATTCTATTACGTGACACTATCTAACTACGGCACACACGGTCTAGTGCACATAGTGAGGCACAACATAGGCACAACTCCAAGCGGACAGTGTACCGGCTCGGCCTCATGCACTGTTCCCAGCGCAAAGTACAAGAAGAACGTCTGGAGCCGACAAGTAATTATCGCGCCGGCACACTTCTTACCGCCGATACGAGCAAGTAACACCAATAACATGTTATGCCAATATAACTTAATGAAAACAACTTGTACTGATATCAGAAGAATATTTATTTCACTTTTATTATTTAATTTATATAAAGTATTTGTATCAAAGAAAGATAACATTTGAATTTAAATATATTAAATATACATCGATCATCGATAGGTCTGATTATATTTAACTGTATGATTTCCTCGTGAGAACACAATCAATGAACATGCCTCCACAATTAGATTTAACGTATGCACGAAAGGAAAAGGTAAAGCTTACCTGATCATATGTCGGCGTCACTTATGGACGACAACACAAACATCCGCGGTCCCCTGTGTGCTTGTAAACAATCGATAAACTTATTTCATGTCACTAATTTACCAAGCGTGAACTTTTAGTCGCATGATAGTTCACCACAGTTCTGAGCAAATTTATACAACTGAGAGTTGCTGTGTGAATGCTTACTCAGAAGATATACAGCTATTTTGTGTTGCTTGGGATTGCAGCGCTTTACGCACTGGTCTCTGGCTAAACTGGATTTCGGACATATAGGCGTCACCGCGCGGGATTTTCGGCGGCGAGCTACCTTTGTCCTCCGGAGTCGAGTTGGACGCGAAAAGAGAGCCAAGAAGATCGGCCTTCTCTTTTGAGGTGTGCGCCAACGAGTCATCCCCCCTTGCGCCAAGGTGGTAAAGACGGACGGAAGTCGGATACTTATTGATCGATTATATCACGTTCAAGTAATAACCCGTTACTAATCATACTAAAAGTTCCGAATAAGAAGGCAATATTCTGCATTGAACTGCTTTATGACCGAAGTATATTACAGTATTATTTTTGAAGATAATAAATTCTAAATGTTTGGAATTGAAAGGTATTAACAAAATGCTTGTTTTTATATTCGCTAACAAATCCACGCCTAATACATCAAAGCCTAAAACAAACGTTCAAATAAGCGGCTTTTCTGAATATGTTATATCACTGAAAAAGTAAGATAAATCCATAATATCATCATTATCAAAATAAAGAATTGAGTAATACGTTAGGTTCTGTTTGTTTTATTTGGGGGTTCGATCCAAAACTGAGACAAAATGAATACTTTTGTTACATCGCAACTTACCTCAATGTTTTCTTTTTCCTCCAATATCCGATCTTTTCGTAGGAAAGAGGAGCGCATCTGGTAAGGAAAGGAAATGGTGGGAGAAGATGTGTTCAGCGGCGCCACACTCATCAGATGAAACACAGAAATATATATACCTCAATTTCACGCCAGTAATTGGGAGGTCTTTTTTTTAATGGCAGAAGATGGCAAACGAGCAACGGTTCACGTGATGTTATGTGACCGCTACCCATAGACATACACAACAAGCAAATCAGTTGCAGATTTGATGCCTCCCTTCGAGGGACAGGAATAGGACTCAAATTGGACCTCCGGCACCTCACTCATCAGACGAAACGCATACTTCTACTTCACGCCTGTCTTCTGTGAGGTCGTGGTATTTTATCGGTCGAGCCGGCTCATTCGTGCAACAGATGTTGTTGTTGCGGGCTCTACCACTGTAAAAGTGGTCATGGTATTTCGGCTGATGCTTCTGCATACCGCACTAAAATATTAGGTTGTATGCTAATCACTGGTTTGTCCTTAGATAGTATAAGACAAAGTCGCTTCCCGCTGTCTATACGCTTAGATCTTTAAAAAATCGCAACAAGATTTAATACGGTTGTTATCAATAGACAGAGTAACTGAAGAGGAAGCTATTGTAAAGAATATTACCAACATGCAGTAGAGAAATACCAAGAATATGTGATGTCGTAAAAAGCATATTTTTGTGCGCTTACATTTCAAACGCCGCCTAAACCTTACGAGGTAGATCGAAATATTGTACTACGAAATTGTAATATTAAAAAGAACTACAAAAAGTCTGCGATGGGACATACCTATATTTTAAGGATAGCTTATTATACCCATTCTAGCTTCTATAAAAATGGTCACGTACAATCCGGTAATTGGAAAGCTATTTAGACGGATACAGTTTTAATCCTTATCAACTTAAATACGTTAGGTACTGTAAACATTTCGTGCACGTTATGATAATCTTTTACAGCATATAATTTAAATGAATAACGTAGATTGTTACTTATGCTTGTGGGTGCCTATGGCTAGCGTTCACTTAATTTCAAATAATCATAATCATTTCTAAGGCGGAACGAAGTTTGCTGGGTCAGCTAGTGTAGAATAACAATTCATCTCTATGGTTCGTAGTTGCTTTTAAAATGTATATTGTCAATCTTCTTAAAGACATCCTTTCAACATGCCGAAATTTTCGTCACGACGCCCTCTTTTAGCCATACCTTTCCTGACAATACTATAAAAAAACATAAATATTAATTATAATTAGATAAAGTGTTTATATATATTCTTAATTAAATACAAAATTGTTATAAAGTAACTTAACAAGTTTGTTATTTGTGCGAGAAAAATGTTCTAAGTCAAAGCCGCGCAAACAGAATTGTTTGTTCGTGTTTGTTTACAGTTCATATGTTTGTTACAAACTAAAGCCCGTATTTATATTGCGCGAGTAGAGTCGACTTGCTTGTCCAAAACAAATAAAGAAATATCCTCTTAGTATTTAACTATTTGGATAAGTTGTGATAAATGGCTGAGCTATTTTTATTATATTATCTTTCTTAGTAAACGGTTTTACTTATTCCATCACAGTAGGTGCCTTTTTACGGACTCTTTGGAATGGATTGAATGGAAAGAAGCATGAAACACTGTCACACTTATGTAATTAGTTCTCATGCTTGAGATACTGTAGATAGATAGTCTAGACTACTAGATATTCCTCTATCAGAATATGGTTTAATTATTTATATACGTCGGGCATGTTAAAAAGATGAATGATAAAAGAGTGACAAGATACATTTATATTGCAAAAGTTAGGGGCAATGTTGGCTCCTTGCCAACGTCCCAGAAGAACTCATATGGATCAGATTAGTGACATACCTACTAAAGAAAGAAGATATAAGGAGGATAATACGAGAATGTATGCATAACGTATGGATGTAGATGAAGCGAGAGAGATGTACCAGAATCGTACAAAATGGAAATCCGTGATCTCTGCCGACCCCTCTGAGTAACGTGCGTAGACACATATTTTATTTATATATCTACGCTGCGCGTAGTAACCTACTTCCTAAGCACAACGTGGTGAAAATTCTTATTTATTATCATTTTCAACTATACATTCATTCGTTTAATTATTCATCCATTCATTCATTCCTTAATTCACCAATTCATTCGTTCATTCATTCATGCATTAATTCATTCATACTTTTGTTCGTTACCATTCTATATAACCAAAACTATCAACGTGTACTCTTCCCCATTTTATTCGACGTATTAGGTTACTTATACATTTTTAAGTCAAAAATAATACCTTTAATGTTTATTCAACAGTATTTATTTTATTGTAATTACTTGCAGAAACATTGATTTCCTTTTAACCAGAAATAAATACCTTTTACAAAATTAAAAACAAGCATAAAATTTACATGTATCGCGAATGATCAATATTTTGGGCAAATTTCTATTTGTCAACTGTTTTTAAGACAGCGAATGCTTGATAGATGACTTTCAGCACCTGAAAAATATTTAGAAACAAGACAAATTTATTCTTTTGTGAGCTAATAAAATGTTTAATCGCAACTTTATAGTATTTTGCACACAACATTAACTCGGCTTTTGTGCAATTGATCATTGTGATCTTTGAAGTGAAACTTCGTAGGTGGCCACAATCGAGAATTAAAGTTTATACGATGTCACATTGAGCATGTTAAAAGTGAAAGAAGAAAGAAAGCTAGGTAGAGATAATGAGAAACATATTACGTAGAACGAGAGAAAGAGAGAGAGTAAATATTGAAAGAACAGAATAATGTTATGCAAATTCTGCTGCATGTTCTTTTGAGATGCTTTCTGCGTTTTCCACACTAAATCTCCCTTATTTTTTCTTATCAAAAATATTAGGAAATTGTGCAGATAATTTACTGATTAATAAGAAGGAACTGATAATGGTTCATAATAATATTTATTATTAACTATTAAAACTATGCCTATGTTTGGAGCACAAATACACTATATTTGGTGATAAAAGACGCCATTCGTACTTAAAAGAAACAATTGTTATCCATTAAGAAAAGAAAAAATATAGATTTTTTTTTTAAGTAAGCAGGTCTTTGTTTTTTGCATTAATAAACTATGCTTTGTTTACGTAATGTTCTTAGCATTGCTAAAAAAATAAGTTAAAAGATTGTACGTACAGCGGACATAGTGATGAGAGACAATTCATTGCCCACGGCCGTTTTGATTCCAAACTCATTTTGGATAGAAATCAATATAATATAGTAACATTTCTTATCTTTAATCTTTAAACCTGTCCAATCGAAGTTAACGATTGCGTCGTTTATCTCTTTTGCCTGAAAATAATAACATTTACGAATATTAATTTGTACATTTGTATATAATTATAGTATTAGCAGTAAGTTGTATATTTTTTGTTATTGTATAAGGAAGAATGGGACTGACATGTATTTTAAACAAAAGTCTCAAAATAAATATAAAACACAATATACCTTGTTAAGACTGTTGTTGTGAGAGTTAGTTAAATAGGTAGATAGACACAGAAATAGTATTCAATACAACAGAAAAGTAATAATTAACTTAGGCCACCTTTGTTCTTATCTGTTCTCCAAACC
>DWTW01002438.1:0-11033 GCA_018246275.1 Papilio slateri
GCAGATGTCCATGGGCGACGATGATCACTTAGTTGTTCCCGCTGCTCGTTTGCCCCCTTCTTTTATAAAAAAAAAGACTAATGAATGATCTAATGATGAATGATGAAATTTTGTAATTAACGTATTGCGAAAGACTAGCCGGCTAGCAACTTCAGTGTAAGAAAAATGCAATTTTAAAACTCCTTGATCTTTATTTATTTTTATAACTTTAAAATGTCAAAATGAATTAAAATAAATGTAAATTAATTTATTATTTTGATTTATAAATTAAAAAAGGAACGTTGGCACCGCACACGACGTGTCCAATGAATTATTAGAAGCGTGGAATTTGATCTCTTGGTGGATAGTGCCAAGTGTTTAAAAGCTTTTAGAAATAGTCGGATTATTGAAATGTATGAAATAGTAAATAAATAGAATTCCGTATGCATTTTTATTTAATATTTATACTTTAAATTGTTCCATATTTTTAGTATTAAATAAACCGCCAATAGCCTAATAGTTAGGGTACGGACCGCGAAACATGCACAACATGGTCGTGGGTTGGAATCCGCCATTCGACTATTGTCGTGATCCATGTCTATCTAAGTTTAATACTTGGTTGGACATGTTTAAAAGAAATATTAGTTAAATATTTCTATAATCTAATAATATTTCAGGTATATGCCCGAGGAGGGTTGACGTCAGGCAGGTGGCCGGCCGTAAAAAAACTAGCCAAAAACCTATCATCACAGTTTAAACTTCGGCCGTACTGTGCCGACACATAAACTGGGAAAAGAGCAGGAACAGAAAAAACTTTTTATTATTAAATATTTTGCCGCAACCCTATAATGAGAAAACTAGTATGTGACCACAATCTCATCCCATCCTATCCCAACCGATGGTGAGTGGCGATGTGAACGAAAGATTAACAGCAACGTGAGACCTTAGTCCGATGAAAATAAACAAAAAGGTTAGCGTCATTAAATCATCGTCAAGAATCAGGGAAGCTAAATAACATACGAGTAATATAGCTTCGTCACTCGTAGAAACAAGGGCGCGAGGCGATGTGACGTGGGTTGGCTTGTGCGTCACTTTCCACAAGCCTCATGTTATTCTGCACCCATAGTAATAGTTTGTTTTTATTTCCCCATTAGCAGTTCCCCCAATTTCTTTTTAAGAAGGCAAACGAACAAGCGGTTCACCTGATCTTAAGTGACCGCTACCCATAACAATGCGCAACAAGCAAATAAGTTGCAGATGCGTTGCTTACCTTTAATAGATAGAGGAGAGGATATACAGGAAAGAGGATATTTCCTTTCCCTATTCATCCCCTCCCGGTCCAATCTTCTTTCCCTTCCCATCCTTACTTTATTAGTAAAAGTTGGGAAGGGAAAGAGAACTATGATTAGGCCTCCGGCACCTCACTCGTCAGACGAAACGTGGGAATAAATTATTACGTCACCTCCCCGCGTGCACCACATGTCTACTATTACTCTCAGGTGCTGTACTAACAGAAGACACCGATAATTAGCTTGCTGCGTCTGCAGCGTGTTTACAACACTTACTCGTACGATCACCAGCTCGCAATGGAAAAGCGTGTTGATAGCTTCACCTCTAGTGTCTGAAGCGCATGGCCAGTAGTGTAAATACTAAAAGGAGCTAGGTAATGAAAACGCCTTAATTTATATGTGAAGTTACATACGTAACTTATGGTCACAGGCAGCGTGGCCGAGAGGTCTAAGGCGCTGGTTTTAGGCAGTCCGAAAGGGCGTGGGTTCGAATCCCACCGCTGTCAAAATATAATTTGTATTTCACTCTTATTGCCTTTTATATATTAAATTAAGACAATATTAAGGGTGACTATATTTTTAACTTTTTATACCTTATAATCTTATTTATAGAAAGTGAAAATAAGAAATCTTAGCAGATATAGAACACATGTCTATAATGTACATCTTGGATCCTAAATTCAACTTCTAAGTAAGGCAAAATACTTGTGTAATTTTTTTTCAAAAAGTACAACATATAATGAGGTAGTGTTCTCATTTATTGAGGTCACTACCTCATTTCTATAATTTTTTTTTTTGGGTTCCAATATGACCGGACACTTTCGGTCATTTTTGGGACCCAAAAAATCATAGAATAGTTTATATGTATTGATTGGGTTAGGTTCAGTTAGTTTTTATAATAATGTAATATGTTTGATTATTGTGGAAACGTGTCTTATCTTATATATCTTAGTCCGCAAATAGGACTCAAGTTGATGCAATTAAAATGAATTTTCCGCAGCGATACGGCATTCGAATTAAAGATCATTTACCCAGCAAGCAATAGGCCGGTAGCGGAGAAGCTTTTACTAAGTTCAGAGGCGTGCAGCCTAGACGTATAACAGTACCGAGCGTGAGTTCGTAATCGCGAATTAATGACTGGATTTACCAGATGCAAAAACATCGCTATTTCGCCTCTACTCGGAGTTCGGAGCTTGCCAATTTTGGACACGACTCCGAATGATAAGACCGAGTAACTCACTAACAAAGAAGCAAAGAACATTTAGAATAGATATGTCTAAATTTGGAGGCTGCCCACTAAACCGACTTAAGTATGATTGATATGATTACGACCGTCAACGGACGTAATAACAAGTGATCGCTATTATCATCGCTGTAGCGAATAATCTTACAGCCGAAATGATTTTCTCTTTACATTGGATGTCGAATATTATCAATAGCAAGCTAGTCTCTTATTATTTATATCAAAATATCCAAAAGTACCCGCGAGTTCCGATGCCGGTATTGAACCGACGACCGCCGGTTCGGAAGCTTCACTTGGCAGCTCGCCTTTTCGGGCAGACTTGCCAAGCGCCCGCCAGCCAACTCCAGATTTATGGTGATATCTCCAATAGCACCCCGCAGTTCGAGGGCGTGTCGGAATTATAAGTTATACGGGACAAAATGAGGAATTCGTTTTTTGGCTTGAATTGTTTCCTTGCACAATGTTTGTTTGCGCTGCACAATGTAAATATTGTAGGATATTTTTGTGAACGACTATTTTGATGATATAAGGTTTATGTTACATGCATAAACTTTGGGGGTAGGGAAAGCATTTATAATATGCTTAATTTAGAAAGGACCCAATACTTCAAACGTAACAATGTAATTATTCAAACAGACTATCATAGTAAATGCAATCTTAACAGAAGTGCTTAGTTAGAACTTTTTTAGGTATTGATCTAACATTTTCCATAGAAACCCGCTAAGCGATACGACTACTGTAAGATATTGTACATATTTATACGATCAATAATACAATCAGAAGCATCACGTAAGAGTTTGTTGAAGAATCTGAGATAGATTCTTGCATCCTCATAAAAAATCGTATCAGACCTTCTGCATTCTCTCGAAAAACCTAAAGTTAATTTCATCTTCAAATGATCTTCACTTAAAACATGTAAACGCAATCCAAAAGTGCATAATCACAGATGACTACGTTCCAGCAATCGCCGTCTTGCCTCGCAGGCGCAGGGCAATTGCTTCATTTCTATCGGCTCTGCCGGCCCCCTATCGCCACCATCTATAACTGTACCGCTGTAATTATTATATGCTCTTTGATGGTAGAGATTCGCCAAATATAGTACACCGCTTACGGTAACGTTAGCAAAAATAATAGTACGTATTAAAATTAATTTTACATACTTTACATTCCCATTTAAAGATACCAGCCCTCCAGTTCATAATATATATGAATAAGATGGAAACAGAATCAATCATACGATTATAGCTCCCAATAACCGTACTCTAGTACTAGTCATCGCTTTTTACTTGCAATGCCATTGAGTTTAAAAGACACAATTTTTCGTATATCAATGTGTAAGAGTTGTGGGTAGTAGTGAATCTAATTCTAAATAATACGAGGCCACAATTCGTTGCTTCTTCTAGTAATTTTGGGTTTTTCAATTATTTTACGGGATATTTCGTTCTTCTTGTATTACAATGCGTCAAAGGTTTGGAGGTTATTATGTATGTTAGCCTTTAAAACGTTTAGTTTTCATGTTTAATCTAATTTTTTCTGTCGACTGTACCGCCGCCAGCCAGCGGCCGCACTCGCGAGCACGTAAGATGGCATGACATGCACAACTCCGACGCCGGACCTGACATTTCTTCATTAAAATTCTATTAACGGAAGCATTCTCTCCTTTTAAATACCTTATACCACTCACCAATGAATATAACATTTGAAAATAAATCATATCTCCTTCCAGAGAAGATTCTAATTCTATTGATCGATAGATTATTTAATACTATAGTCAATTTTAAATAACAATTCAACATATTTTGTACCATAATCCAAATAAATGAAGGTGAAAATTCGCTTGTAAAAAAAACATTATTGAAAGAGATGGTCATCGGCTTTTCTCGAATATATGCGAATCGGAAGTCCATCACGATTTGAAATTACAAAAAGACTCTTAAGTAGAGGGGGAAAAAGCTTTTGAAAGGTTGTTTATTTGCCGAAGTAACACGTAAACAAATAGTGATTTGAGCTTTCTTATTGGTTCGTTTAAAAAACAAATTGCTCTTGAATAGATTGCATTGAAAAGTTTTAATGGGAATACTGATTTGGTAATGGAGGTACAATAAAAAAAAAACAAATGACTCGAGCGCGAACCACAATCACGGTCTTTCGCATTCATTCAAATCAGTAATTAGAGACCCTTGATTTCTAATATTTCAAACCAGACCGAACCAAACTTTCGACGTAATATTTTAAAATTCGATTCGTTCTATCGATCTGTATATCTGTCTAAACGTGATAAACTCAAAGAGTGATTCATAGACGGAGGTTTTAGTAAATTATTCTTTAATGATTTTTTTTATAATTAGCGAAAATTATTATACGTTAAAGGCTGTCCACATTACGATATACACAATTTTTGGCGTGTATGTTCTGTCCGTTGGCGGGCCATAGGCGGGTGCCGGTACCCGTGCGAAGCCGGGACGGGTCGTGAATTTATCATAACATCGAAAAAGACTTTCTAGTTAATTTTGATTTGTTATTTTCGCATGTTTGAACCTAAATTTCTCTTAAAACAGGGTAAACATAAAAAAATATTAATACTTATAAAATCATGTTCAATCACTTACTGATGGATAGAACTTACTGCACGTATAAGACGATTTGATGTATAATCGAGTATTAGGTGTATTGTTTTGGGTTTTGTTGTACATTACAATAATCAAAGGTTCTGCCTGTCAAACCTAATTTAGGTATCGATGCACTAGATAACGCTAGGGATGTAAGGGCCGCATTTGCCAATAGTCAAACGAACCATCGTTGTCTATATGAGCCGTATTGACCAGGTACCAGGACTTAATGAAGTAGGTAATTACTCCTTACCCTTTCCTTTTGCTCGTCTGCTTATATTTTACTTCAAACTACCGTATATACCGTTAGATATATAGACACTAGTGGCAAAAGATCACGTTCTTCATCCGCTTTTCATTTAAAAAAGCGTGTGTAAGTTAAAACCTCCAGAAACATCAAAATTACATATAAAATGTTTCATGTGATGAAAGTAGACAAATGCTATCAGTCAATCAAACCACACGGCACCGTTGCATTAAAACTGTAGCCGACCCAAAAGCGAGATCAAACGCGCACAACAAGTAGGGCTGCCACCTTTTAACGCGATAATAAGAAAATAATAAATTTGAAATTATTAAGAAGTTACAAATTAGTTGCTTAGGCTTTATAAGATTACAACGTCATCTCGCTGCCTTTTTACTACCTTTGTGGGGTCGGCAGAGTACGTACTTATCTTCCATATCCCTCTATCGTCGTCAAATTTCATGGATTTCGATCCGCAATCCATCAGCACTTTCTTCAGTCTCCCTCTACCCTTCTATCCACGTTCATTTTCATTACTTTCTTCGTTATATTCTCTTCATCCCTCCGCATCCCATGCTCATCCCATGTTAAACTTTTGCTCCTCAATTTCTCTGTCACTGGTACAACTTTCAGACTTCCTCTAATATACTTTCATCCGAACCTTTGGTGGCCCAATACTTAGATCCATACAATACGAAAAGCCTTACTACCGACTTGTAGATCTATCCTTTAAGCTTAAAGGGCATTCGTGGATCACAAGTCGTTTCACTGACATGTCTATTTTTTATAAAGTTACAATTTAAATAAAAAAAAAACAGTTAAGCAAAAAGTGTAAATTAAAAACGACCCTTACGGCCTTCCCCTAATAGGTCACCAATAAATTATAATAACATAAAATAAATTTATATTATTACCTGAATACGAAAATATTACATTCCAGGCATCTTAACTCAATTAGGAAAAAGATTACGAACCAATCTAAGCAGTGAAAAATCTATTTAATTTATTTTTATTATAAAAACATGAACTATTTTTTCTCGTAAAAAGCTAAATAAAATAATAAGAGATTATTCCTTATTTAACTTGTTGCAATATATTGGTCTTTCAAGAATTGTTTTAGCAACCCTACAGCGGGCAAACCCTGCAAAGACGGCAGCAGTTGCGGTGAGACGGAGCCTCAGATGAACCATAATTAACCCATTTGTTTGCGACCGCGACGCAGATCTGTGAGCACTAGGTCGTGTTCACACACTATTATCTTAAATAAATAAAATACCTAACGTTTTATCCATAACGGCGGATTCTGTGAAATATAACAGAGACTGCCACTATAGATAACACGGTATTAGTCTCAAATTCAGATGAATTTCAGATAATAGCGACTTGATTAAAAATAATCAAAAACGGTGCTAATTTATGAATACAACTTTATAGTTTTAGTTTTAGGCTAACGGTACTTGCTGTTAGCTACACCTAATCAAGTTATTATTAGTTCCAGGAGAACTTATATCGATTAAATTAGCGACATTCTAAAAATGCGTTATAAGAAGTACCCGTAACCTAACAGCATGTGCGCGTAGATGTATGGATGTAGAAGAAGCGAGAGAGGAGTGCCAGGATCGCGCCAGGTGGAAATCTATACCTATATAATCTCTGCCTACCCCATGGGTTACGGGCGTGAGCGCATAATAATAATAAATATAAGATAATGCGATAGATAGATGGTGCGAATTCATCATTAGCCCATTCACTATCCTCTTATAGGTACGTAATAGGACGAAAACATTGGATCTGTCGATGGTAGGCATATGATACAGGAAGGCCTCCTAGGTGTGCACCATGACATTCATATTTGTCATCAAATAGTAGTTTGTAAACATTACTGCTTTTCGGCTGCTGTAGCTCATGTAATAATTGTGCTAACAAGTAGTGTTGACGTGAATCTTTGGACGGAAGGAGTTATTTTCCACTGTAAAGGAATACGAGTGCCATGGTGTCGTGTCACTAATCATTTGGCGAACGCTGTACTGAATTCTAACGTATTTTCAATAGTGATGTAAAATTTTGTTATATAAATCAGCATAATGTTAAACGCAACCTTATCAACTCTAAGCGTACATGAGACAAAAACTGCCGGGAGCTGTGTGTGGACAAAATTATTAGACGAGTCTGTACATTTGTTTGTTTGCTTTGTGCGTTGTCGCGCCGTCCGTCCGTCAACGCGGTTGCTACGCGATCAAAGCAACTCGTGTAAACGTTGCCTACAAAGATGTACAATACTTTGTAAGGCAAACGGTTAGTGGGAGCCGTTTTGTAGAACGACTTTAAACCTGTTAATTGTCTAAATGTTTTGTAAGTCGTAAATTGTTTCAGACTGTGTGGTTTTGTGGCCACAAAGTAGCTTGGCTCGAGTTTAATGTAGAATATATTTATTTTGTTAATTAAAAAAATAAATAGCCACTAAAAGACATTGACGTTAACTAGATAAGCCAAGGCAATCTATATTTTAATATAATAAAGCGCCAATAGCCAAATGGTTAAGGTTGCGGACCGCGAGACATGTACAACATGGTCGTGGGTTCGAATCCCGCCATTCGACTATTGTCGTGAGCCATGGCCAACCAAGTTTAAAACTGGCTTGGACATAGTTAAAGGAAATATTAGTAAATTATTTCGATAATCTACTTATATCTCATATATATGCCCTAAGACGGTTGGCGTCAGGCAGGCTGGCTGTAAAAATACTACAGCCAAAACCTATTACATTCGGTTTTCGGTTTCGCTCGGATTTCGGTTTTACTGTGCCGACCCCACATAAAGTGGGAAAATGGAAGGAAAAAAAAGCTGAAGATTTTGTTTATTTGAACGCGATAATCTCGAGAACTACCAATCGGATTTGGAAAAATCTTTTTGCATTTCAAAGCCCAATTATTTAGGTAGGTTATAGGCTATATAACTAGGCTATATAAATGATGTGACGGATGAAACCGCAAGGCACAACTACGTTTATTTATTAAAGATAATGCAGACGTCCACTGCACGTAGACATTATCCATAATTCGCGTAAGATATAAGAGCCCCTTAACATTTTTGAGACAATCTTGCAGAGAGTCTGCGAGCATTGCCATTAAGGTGTGAGCAACATAAGCACGTATATAATAGAGTAGACATAATGTAACGTTACTTCAAGTGCGCCATCGACACTGCTGTCTCTTATCACTCAGAAAATTCGTGGTCTCGAATCGATTTTAAGTTTTAGTTGTCAAGAATCGATTAGTTATTTTGTACGTCGGTAGCCCACATTCAATGTTATGATCACGAACTGATGAAATAAGGCCTTTCAAATTTATAATCTTTAGCATAAACAATATCCATAGCATCGCTTAATTAGTGGCACAATCTTTAACAAGGATCTTAAAATTTTGGGTGACAATTTTTTTCTGAATAATAAAAGTTTTTCCTAGCTTAATCTCAGTATTAGCGCAGAATTATTATAAACCTGTTCCTAAGAAAACATCGTTTTAAAAAATAGTATTATTGATTTTAGTTTATGTCATGTCTCCTATATTTAAAATCCTCGAAGTCACTTGATGAATGAAAAAGATCTCTAATCTGTTAGTAATAAAAATGTATCAAATACAGATTTATTCGTAAAATAACCTATTAAATACTTCATGAGTAACCACTTACATGAAGTATGGGACGAGGACGAGACGAGACGGAGAAGACGAGACGACTTAAGGACGAGAGCCCGCGACAGCGACATCAGTTGTATTAACAGGCCGGCTCGACTGGTTAAATACCACGACCTTACATAAGACAGGCGTCAAGTAGAAGTATTATGTATTTCGTCTGATGAGTGAAGTGTCGAAGTCCCAATTCCAGTCCTCTTTCCCTTCCCGTTATTTTCTAATAATGAAAGGAGGGGAAGGGGAAGAGGATAGGAGAAGGAAATATCTTTTTTTCTGTTTAACCCTTTCTCTGTCCATTAAAGGTGGGCAACGCATTTGCAACTCGTTAGCTCGTTGCAGATGCCTATGGGCAGCATTCACTTAATGTTGGGTGTACCACTTGGTCGTTTGCCACCTTCTTCATAAAAAAGTACACACTTATAATCCGTGAATTGTAATTTATGTTCGTATTTGATAGACGTCATAACATAACATGACTGCTGATGCGAAAACTTTGCTGACAACGCGTTGAACTCGTTGTTATTCCGCTATATAGCAATAGCTGTATAGTTTTCACTAGTTAACAGTCTTTAATGGAATCACGCACGCGAAGTCGGAAGTCCCGCGTTGTCGAAACCGTCGGGAGCAAGCGCTAAGTGCCTTCAATCAGTTACGGCGGTAGCGCCTCTGACACGAACTGTTCTGCGCGAGTTGCTACGCTAATGTTATACGTGTGAACCCGGCTTTAGCGATTATATGAAATTATTTTTTTGTGCGTTTATTGATGACTTTAGCAACGTAGGTAAATTAGGGATAAGTTTTTAAAATATTTTGTATATGTGGTCATGGTAATAATCAGTAGAAACATAACCTAGTCATTTTTATTAACACGTCTTTATTAGATTGGTCTGTTTGTTTGTGTGTATGAATACGTATGTAACTTGAATACGTACGATTGACTTGAAAAATTTGCACTCGTGTCAATAACCGATGATAAAACATTTTTGATAACTTTGTAGTAGCCCTGATCAGTATTGTGACGCTAAAAAAAATAATTTCACTTTAAGATTGAGAATAACGCCATCTACATACAAATTTAATTAACAATAGGTACTTTGTCTAATGGTACTTACCATTTCTTTTTTTGATTTTTAAAACGATTAATTATTGTAACTTTTAGATTTAAGCTGAAATTAAAAGTAGTGGAGACAGAATAGCGTACAATTTCGCTAGATATGTTGTTTTTATCTATTATATTAAATCCAATGTAAACAAGTGAAAGAACGTTCTCTTAACATTTGTGTAGATCAGGGTCGTTTTCCCCTGAACCACACACGTTTGGGGAACGAAGAAAAAAGCCATCAGAAGAGTTACGGAACTACTAATGTTTGTGTGGGACAGGAGCCGGGACTATATAAGAAATAGGATAAAAAGAATGGGAGGGAAGGGGACACGGCTTGTGTCAATTTATTCATCTAGTGAAAAGCAGAAGTAAACATTTATCTACGTTACGAATTAACATAATTTACAGTCATACCTTATTTTAAATAGTCTTTCACGTCCTTAAACCTTTCACGGAGCTTCCTAGTCACAAACGTGACAGTGTATGAGCCTATCACGAACGTAAAAAACATAGACAATTGTAATTTTATTACTCAATGTTTTTCCTCAGTTGGAAATCGAACCCTAACCTAAACTCGCATTGTGATTAGTTCAACTGCTGGGCTACGTAGAAGAAGTAAAAAATGTCTTTGTAACAAACAAGTTACCGTTCCTGATATAGTGATGATTGTGTCGCAAAAAACATGAATCTATCGAACAGCGGTCGACGACACCCTTGACGAAAACGTCCGTCGCCAAAATTTAAAAGAAAAACCGGTAAATTAATACGTTTTTTTGGTTGTCTTTTTGCGATTATAAAAAAAGATAATTCAGCCTCCGGCGTGACACCTGTCGGTCAATTGTTGTACGAATGTGGGCTGAATGTTGGCCGAATGC